>CM021101.1:671390665-671451596 GCA_007115665.2 Sequoiadendron giganteum
CCCAAACCCAAATGAAATAAATAACCTGAAGTGTTATTTCTATCATCCAAACTTTCTACTCAATCACTGTCAGTGTATCCAACCAGCCCATACTTTTTTTCTTCTATATACAATATGCCATATCTTTCGGTGTCATTCACATACCTCAAGATTCTCTTACCCACTTGTCAATGGGTGAATTTTGGAGTCTCCATAAATTTAGAAATTAGACTCACTTCATGCATTATCTCCAACCCAGTTGTTATCAAATACATCAAGTTTCCAACCAAACTTTTATACATGATCGGATCCACATTGTTGTTGCAATCTTCCTTGTTCAACTTTAGAACTATGGCTATTCGTGTTGGGTCAAGCTTTCTTTGAAGCATCCTAAATTATTTCAAGATCCCATGTGCATATTTTTCTTGAGAGATAAATATACCATCATGCATTTGTTTTACTTCTATACCTAGAAAATATCTTAGGAGACCTAAATTTCTCCTTTCAAACTCTCTTTTCATGGCTCTTTAAAGTCAACAATGAGGAAATCATCATCCCTAGTGAAAACTAAATCATCAACATACAAGACAACAATCAAAATATTACCATTTGTTGCCTTGATGTTAAGAGTGGGCTCACAATCGTTTTTGCTAAAGCTATTGCTCATCAAATATGAGTCAATCCTATTGTACTATGTCCATGGAGCTTTCTTTAGCCCATAAAGAGCTCACTTAAGCCTATACATCCTATCTTATTGACCTAAAACTTCATATCCAAATGGTTGCTCCACATAAACTTCTTTTTTCAACACTCCATTTAGAAAGGCAAACTTCACATCCATTTGAAACACCTTCCAATTGTGTTGGGTTGCAATTGCTATGACTACCCACACAGTCTCCATAGTTGCAACAAGGGCATATATCTCATCATAATCTCTCCCAAACTATTTTTTGTACCCCTTGACCACCAAAAGTGTCTTGTGGCTCTTTATCCTTCCTTTAACATTGTACTTGGTCTTGTAGACCCATTTCACCTCAATAAATTTCTTGTTGGGAGGAAAATTAGTTAGCTCCCATGTGTAATTTCTCTCTATTGCATCTATTTCTTCATCCATGGCCTCACATCATTTATCCTCTTTCATAGCTTCCTCAAAATAAAATGTATCACTATCATAAAAATAATGCAAAATTCATGTTCTCATCAAATTCTTCATCATACCTTTCATTTTGGTAGATCTCCCTTAGACTCTTGATCTTTTTCGGCATTAGGGAGGTGAGAGTGTCATCTGAACTTTCACTACTGCTACTTCTCTACTGAACAGGCTAGCTTTGGAATCATCAACAGTGGTCAGGAGCAGTCGGGAGCTGTCGGGAGCGATCACAAGCTTGTCAGGAGTTCTCAACGACCCATTCTTTGGCTGTCTGTGGCTGCCAATTCTAATTTCAGACGAGCTCTAGATCGCTTCCAATCACTCTTGACATTCTTAATTAGAATAGATAGAAAGACAGGCAATCCAATCCAATCCAAATACCAAATACCAAACTTCGGGGCTGTCAGTATCCAAATACTAGACTTTGGGGTTGCATTCTTCACCAACTTTGCACATGATGAAGGCTATGGACTGATTGCCTTCAACCACATTTGCATTTTGTTTTCACTGATTACCATACTTTTTCCTGCACTCACTAGCATAATTCTCAAACTTACGATAGTAATGGCATTCAATGTTGCTCTTGTCATTTCTCCCACTTGAACTGCTATTCTTCATGTCTCTTTGGGAGATGTTCTGAGAGCTACTTGCTCCTTCTTAGTTGCTTGCTTGTCCTAAATTTTCTCCTCCAACATTTCCTTGTCTAGATCTGCCTCTACCTCTTCGGGAGCCATTTCTATCTCTCCCCCCACCTCTTGCATTTGACTGAGTTTTAAAATCTTTCTCTTGGAAATAAGTAGCAGACCTTTTTAGATATTGCTCATGGGTATGAAGAGAACCCATTAACTCATCCATCCTCAAGGTAGAGAGGTCCTTTGCCTCTTCAATAGCAATGACGAGTGCATCATACCTCGTGGGTAGACATCTGAGGATTTTTTTAACAATATTTTGTTCCTCCATCATTTCTTCATTCGTTCTCAATTGGTTTAACAAACCCAATAACCTTTGTGGAAGTGTGAAACATACGATCACTTTCCTTTATTTCAATAATCTTGAACTCTCTTTGACGTAACTAGAGCTTCACCGATCTGACTTTATCAGTCCCTTTTTAACCGATTTGGAAGATTTTCCAAACTTCCTTTGCATACTTAGCTACTGCTATTCTTGGAAAAATGGTCATTGTTAAGCCTTATTCTATCAAACTCAATATCTTACAATATTTCTTCCTTTACTCCTTCAATTGGTCATTTTGGTTGTTTGTGAGAGCTGCATACTAAGCTCAATCAGTGACATCCACAAACCTATTTATCAAAAAATCTCACAAATCATTAGCAACCATTATGGTCTTCATCTTTTTTCCCAAACATTATAGTTCTATCCATTAAAGGACGGTGGTTTCCGCCAACTCTTCCCTTCATCTCTAGCCATGTCTCCTATTGTAAAAACTCAATACGCAAATAAAAATTTCCTAACTCATTAAGAAATGGAGCCTATAATGGAAAAAAAAATTATAGAGCTACTGCTTGAATTTCCAGTCAAACTAAAAATACCCAAATATCAAAATGTGAATTAACAAACAATAAACTTAAAGGAGACACACAGAATTGGGAATTCAATATTTTATTCTTCTATTAACTTAATGAAAATGAAAATACATAAAACATAAAACTTTAAACAAACTGAAAAATAGTTACCTATTACAACTTTCTGGGGGCAAACAAAATCTGCTCAAATAGATCATAAACTATCAAGAACTACTCAAAGCTCTTTGTTACAATTCAAAAGGAACTATATGTTTTTCCTAGAAAACAATGAGTGATCAAGAGCAATCCTGCTCACTGCAAACACTCTGCAAAATTTTCTGAGAACATTCTCTATTGTTGTTGCAGCTTTTCTTATTTATGTTAATCTCTTGTTGCTACAAAAACTGACTAACATTCAATCTATTGACTAGGAAAAACATTCCCTCTATTTGTCTCATTCAAAAAATCTCTCTTAAATTCAAAATTACCTACCAGCATTAATCGGGAATTCAAAAATTCCTACTACATTCAATTCAGAGTAGTCAATAGCTACAGAGATGAAGATCCAAAAAACTGTCATTAAGAAAACAACTCCTGATAGGTAGGTAAAGCAATGGTAGGCTCGAAGACTAAATATTCCACACTTCCTTTTTGTCCTGAGCCAACAAAACAAGATCAATCCTAATCCAAATCAACTATGTCAAATCTACTTCTTATGCGCTCAAAATTATCCTTGCTCAAAGGCTTGGTGGATATGTTTGCTAGTTGTTGCTCAAACCTACAAAATGTCTTTTTGATTTCATCATTTTCAACTAACTCTCTGATAAAATGATACCTAATTTCAATGTGTTTGCTTCTTCCATGAAACATAGTATTTTTTGTCAAGGTTATCGATGAAACATTGTCATAGAAAATTATTGTTCCATCTTCTTGTTCTTCTCTCAAATCTGCCAAGATTTTTTTCAGCCAAATATCCTGACATGTTTTATTTGTTGATATATAGTTAGTCTCTACTGTTGATAGGGAAACAATATGTTTCTTCTTCGAAACCCATGCAATAGCACCTGAACCCCAATTAAACAAATAGCCTGAAGTGCTCTTCCTATCATCCAAACTTCTTGTCCAATCACTCTCAGTGTATCCAACCAGCCCATACTCTTTTGTTTTTGTGTACAACATGTCATATCCTTTGGTCTCATTCACATACCTCAAGATTCTCTTAGCCACTTTCCAATGGGTGTCTATTGGAGTATACATAAATCTGGAAATCAAACTCACTCCATTCATTATATTTGGCCTAGTTGTTGTCAAATACATCAAGTTCCCAACAAAAAATTTATACATGGTTGGATCCACATTGTTGTTATAATCTTCCTTGCTCAAATTTAGACCTATGGATGTTGGTGTTGAGACAAACTTTCTTTGAAGAATCCTAAATTTCTTAAAGATCTCATATGCAAATTTTTTTTGAGAGATAAATATACCATCATGCATTTTTTTACTTATATGCCTAGAAAATATCTTAAGAGACCTAAATCTATCATTTCAAACTCTCTTTTCATGGCCTCTTTAAAGTCAGTAATGAGGAAATCATCATGCCTAATAAAACCTAAATCATCAACATATAAGACAACAATCAAAATATTACCATTTTTTGTCTTGATGTAAAGAGTGGGCTGACCATCTCTTTAGCTAAAGTCATTTATCATCAAATATGAGTCAATCCTACTATACCATGTTTGTGGAGCTTCCTTTCGCCCATAAATATCTTTCTTTAGCCTATACACCTTGTGTTCTTGACCTAGAACTTCATATCCAAATGGTTGCTCTGCATAAACTTCCTCTTTCAACATTCCATTTAGGAAGACAAACTTCACATCCATTTGAAAGACCTTCCAATTGTGTTGGACTGCAATTGCTATGACTATCCACAAAATCTCCATTCTTGCAACAGGGGCATATGTCTCGTCATAATCTCTCCCAAACTGTTGTTTGTACCCTTTCACCACAAAATGTGTATTGTGCCTCTCTATCCTTCCTTTGACATTGTGCTTGGTCTTGTAGACCCATTTCACCCCAATAAATTGCTTGTTGGGAGGCAAATCAGTTATCTCTCATGTGTCATTTCTCTTTATCGCATCTATTTCCTCATCCATGGTCTCACACCATTTATCCTCTTTCATAGCTTCCTCAAAATAAATCAGATCACTATGTCAAAATAATGCAAAATTATTGTTCTCACCAAATTCTTCATCATACCTTTTGTCTTGGTAGATATCCCTTAGACTCTTGGTCTTTCTTGGCTTTAGGGTGGCAAGAGTGGGGTCTAAAATTTCACTATTATGGTTGCTCTGCTAAACAGGTTAGTTCTGGAATGATCATGAGCAGTCAGGAGCGGTCGAGAGTTGTCAAGAGTGATCAAAATCTTGTTGGGAGCTCTTTGTGACCCATTTTATGGTTGTCTATGGCTACTTGTCTTTCTGTCCATTCTGATCAAGAGCGATTAGGGGCGATTGGGAATGATCGAGAGCTCATCTAAAATTATCAAGAGCTCGTATGAAGCTATCAAGAGCTATTGTTGGATCCACAGAATCATCATTATGCACTTCCTATTCCTTTCCTTCAAGATCAGGAGAAATCGGGAGCAATCAGGAGCAATCGTCACATCCCATGACTGACCTTCTAAAAACTCCACTTCTCTTCTGATAGCAATTTCTTTGGTAACTAAATTATATAGCCTTTAGGGTTTGGATTATGAACAATAACCCATGAAGATGCACTTCCCACCCTTATGATCCAATTTTTGCCTCTTTTGTTTGGGCACGTGAGCATATGCTACACAACCGAACACTTTGAAGTGTTCAACCATCCATCTATGTTTTGTCCATGCCTCTTGTGTAATTTTGTCACAGAATGCCTTTGTTGGACTTTTATTTATCAAATAAATAGTTGTTTCTATAGCCTCTCCCCAATATTCAGACGGGAGTCCCTTTGTTTTCATCATGCTCCTTGCTATCTCTATGATGGTCCTATTCTTCCTTTCAGCCACTCCATTTTGCTGCAGGGTATAACTAGCTATTACCTCCTTCTTGATGTTATTTTGCTTGCAAAAATTCATAAAAAAATTAGAGGTATACTCTCCTCCACGATCTGACCTTAGGACTTTGATGAAATGTTCACTCTCCTTTTCAGCTAGGGCCTTAAACAATAAAAACTTATCAAATTCTTTAGACTTATGCTGCAAAAAATAAACCCATGTTTTATGACTGAAATCATTAATAAAGGTCATAAAAAATCTGCTATTACAAATAGATGTGATTTGCATAGGGCCTACCAAATCCATGTGCACCAACTCCAATGGTTCTCTTGCCCTTGTAGAGTTGCCCGATTGAAAGGGTTGCCTATGTTGCTTGCCAAAAATGCAAGTCTCACATCTAACATTAGGCTCTACTATACTTGGAAAACCATCAATCATTTTGCTCTTGGACAAAAGGCTCAAACTAGCATAGCCTAAATGTCCATACCTATGATGCCATAACTTTGATGGGTCTTCAATGGTGCTCTTGAGGGTTTTTTGTTGTACTGTTGTACATTTTTCATTCATGAGATGTGAAGCAACAAATTGAGATGAGAAGCATGTCTTGATCTTCAATGGAAATATTTGTTTCTTTGTCATTTGAACTACTTCAAACACCTTTTTCCTCTCGTTCTTGTCATATATGATGCATTGGCCCTTCTCCGTCAACACTTTGTATCCATTTTGAATCAGCTTTCCAACATTCATGAGGTTATGCTTTAACCTTGGACTCAAAAACACATTTTGAACCTCCTTCTTCTCACCTTACTTGGTGCGGATTAGGATAGATCATTTACCCTTGAAGTCAACTATTTCATTGTTTCCCATTTTAATTTCAGACAACATTTTTATCAATAAATGAAAATAGACTTTCATTACCACTCATATGGTTGCTGCAACCACTATCCAAATACCAAACTTTGGGGTTGCCTTCTTCACCAACATTGCACATGATGAAGGCTATGGACTGATTTCCTTTAGCCACATTTTCATTTTGTTTTGATTGATTACCATGTTTATTCTAACACTCACTAGCATAATGCACAAACTTATTACAGTAGTAATATTCAATGTTTCTTTTGTTAGTTCTCCCACTCGAACTGTTGTTCTTCATGCCTCTTCGAGAGCTGTTATAATAGCTACTTGCTCCCTCTTGGTTGGTTGCTTGTCCTGAGCTTTCTCCTCCAGCATTTTCTTATCCAGATCTACATCGACCTCTTCAGGAGCCATTTCTACCTCTCCCCCTGCCTCTTGCATTCGACTAAGCTTTAAAAGATTACTCTTGAGAAGAAGTAGTAGACCTTTTTAGGTGTTTCTCATGGGTATGAAGAGAACCCATTAACTCATCCATCGTCAAAGTAGAGAGGTATTTTTCCTTCAATAGCAATGATGAGTGCATCATACCTAATGAGTAGATATATGAGAATTTTTTCAACAATCTTTTGCTCCATTTCTCCATTCGCTCTCAACTGATTTAACAAACCTAAGAATTTTGTGTGAAAGTCTGAAACAAACTCACTTTCCTTCATTTCAATAATCTCGAACTCTCTTCAAACTAGAGCTTCACCAATCCGACTTTATCAATCCCTTTGTAATTGGTTTGGAGGATTTCCCAAGCTTCCTTTGCATACTCAATTGTTGTTATTCTAGGAAAAATAGTGTCTGTCAAGGATACTTCTATCAAACTCAATGCCTTAGCATCTTTCTTCCTCTACTCCTTCAATTGGATCTTTTGGTTGTTTATGAGAGCTGCATACTGAGCTGGTTCAGTGACATCCACAAACTCATTTATTAAGAAATCTCACAAATCATTAGAAACCATTATCATCTTCATCATTTTTGCTTATATATCATAGTTCTATCCATTAAAGGGTGGTTGCTACCAACTCTTCCATTCATCTCTAACCATGTCTCCTATTGTAAAAACTCAATACCCAAAATAAAAAAATGCCCTAACTCATGAGGAAATGGAGCCTATGGCTCTGATACCATGTCGAACTTTTTTAAATAGAAAAAAAAAACACACAGAGTTGTTGCTTTGATTTTCAGTCAAGCTGGAAATACCTAAACCTAAAAATGCAGAATAAGAAACAATAAACTCAAAGGAGACACACAAAACTGGGCATGCAATATTTTCTTCTTCTATTAACCGACTAGAAATGACAATACATAAAACTTCAAACTTCAAACGAACTAAAAACTGCCTATTGCAACTTTATAGGAGTGAATAGATTATGTTCAACTAGATCATAGACAATCAAAAGCTACTCATAGCTCTCTATTACAATTCAAATGGAACTATCTTTTGTTCCTAACAAACACTTAGCAATCAGGAGAAATCCTACTCACTGCAAACACTCTGCAAAATGTTCTGAGAACATTCCCTATTACTGCTGCAACTTTTTTTTTTTCTACTAATCTCTTGCTACTGCAAAAACTGACTATCATTCAATCTGTTGATTGGGAAAAACATTCCCTCTATTTGTCTTATTCAAAAAATTTCTCTCAAATTCAAAATTATCTACCAGTATTAATTGAGAATTCAAAATTTCCTACTACATTCAATTCTGAGTGTGGTTAGGAACTACAAGGATGAAGATCCCAAAATATTGTTCACCACATGACAATATCCCCATCTGAATGGAAAGGAAATAAAATAATTATAAATATATATATATACATTCATCAAGTTAAACAAATTATTTTTCTATTGATAATATTAGCATAAACTTACCTGCAGTGAGGATTACGTTGGTCTGTATCTTTAAATACAATAACTTGCATTTGTTGGTCAATCATTTCTGAATCTTGGGTCCCCAACAACATATTGTAGTGATTATGAGATTGACAACAATTTGAAATGGTAATGTCAGTAGAGCCCTGAACCGTGGATACCAGACCTAGCATGCCATCTAATGAAGTGAGGTGATCCACCCAGACCTTTGTAGATTCAAAAATATGAATTGTATTAAAGTTGGTGTGGAGGACTTGAATGTTATGAAGAATAGCATTCTCAACTATGTTTAGGCCAATTGAAGATCCAGTCACGATTACCCTCACTCCTCTGCCATCTATTGTTGTGTTGCTGAAGACATGGAGCATTTTTTTCTAGACGAATTGTCATTTTGTGGGAGAAGGTGATCCATACTCCTATTGGGTTGGTAGAGTAGAGGCTCACAACATAACACAATGTACCAGGAGTAGGATTGTTGGGATTATCATCAGATATTGTAACAGTGTAGGAGTGTTGGAATTAATTTCTACCATCTGCAACCATCTACCTCATAAATGCAATATCTAGAGAATTCGATGCAAGAAGAGTCTAGAAAGATGCACCGACCATGACATTTGACATATGTTTTTACTGTTTTGTATTTTAGATGCTTCCAAAGACCTCTATAAATAGTGGTAGATGGAATTGTTTGATTCAAGAAATAAAACGTGCTTCCTTTGTCCACCATCAAAGTGGTATGAGAGCCTGAAGACCCTGGAAAGTAGAAGAATCTGTGGAGTTTTTGAAGGGAAGAGATTGCTACATCAAAATCAAGTGTTTCATTGTGGTTTGTAGGAGAGATGTGCAACCACCAAGAAAAGATAATTATAGAGATCTTCTATCAAACAAAGTGTTGTTAATCAGAAAGAGATTGTCGATTGAAAGAAGTTTGATAGAGGAAGTCGTTGTGGATTGTTATTGCCTCCAATCTTTGCAGAGATTAATCATTGTTGTGAAGAAAGTGGTTGTTGTTACAGGATATTATAGTCAAAGAAGAGATCATGGTTCTTGTCACATCATCAGAGGTTTATCGCTAATTGGAGGAAGTCATTATGTCTAGAGGAAAAAATGATGCAAAAATATTCATTAATAGCTGCCACCGCCAACGTCCCTTGCAAAGTTGGAGGAGAATAAATTATCAAGCAAAACGCCCAGCCATAAAGAAGATTTTTGTTTCAAGCCATCACAACAAAATTTGGAGCCGTGAGGACCAGTTTAATTATTGCTAAAGGTAAATCACAATTTTTTTGGAGAGTTGTTGTATTTCATGTAATTGTAAGCTATAGGAGAGGTGAAACATGTTAGCATAATAGATAATCGATATCAAGAATTTATTGATGCTGCAACATGAAATGGAGGAATGTTGCAGCTCTATTAATGTATCACCATTCAAAGAATAGATTATAGTAATTGGTCAAAGAAGTGTGCGCAGATCTGAAGGAGACAGTAGCATCCACAGCCAGACAAATTAAAGGCTATGTGGACTATCTTAGATTAAGAAAATTGGAGATCATTTGGGGATTCTGTCACCATTTGTGACAGATGTCACGAGGAAGCAGATCAGAATTGCAAGCATAATTTGAAGGTGTCGCAGCGCCTGTCAGTGCAATTGTAGACGAGCTAAAGGGAATTACAGAAGCCAACTCAGTAGAGTAGAGAGATCATGGCAAGTTCAAGTGCATAGGAAGAAATGAGATGTCGCCAATTGAAGAACAGTTGCCAAAGTTGCAGAGGAGGTCTTTGTTTTGGTATCAAATTAGAAGTTAGTCGCTAGGATAATCATTGTTTGTTGAAATTATGTTGTCTCTTTTGTAGTTGGTTCTGTAGATGAGGCTATATGTGTAACTGCCTAGGTTGAGAGTATAAAAATAAATATTGTTGAATGCCAAACATTTTTCATTTTTTATTTTTTATTTTTTTGTTGGGTGTATGAAAGCAATGTATGAAGCCAATGGAGCTCATTAAAAATAGGATTTTTGAGCACTCGCAGAGTGATTCAATGGGAGTTGTTGATAAAAAAAGTGAATCACGTCTGAATTTATGATGGACTGGTAAAGAAGAGGGCCAAAGCTCATGGTTAGAGCATCCCAATTGCAGCATGGGATTTCCTAGGTTCGATCGTTAGATCTAAAAGATTTTAGATGTTGCAACATCAGTGGAAGAGAAAGAGAATCGAATGAGAATTTGTTGTAGAAATTAAGGAGGAGAAATGTTGGAATTAATTTCTACCATCTGCAACCACTTACCTCATAACGAGAATTCTAGAGAATTCAATGCAAAAAGAGTCTAGAAAAATGCACTGACCATGACATTTGACATGTTTTTACTGTTCTATATTTTGGATGCTTCCAAAGACCTCTATAAATAGAGGCAGATGTAATCATTTGAATTGATTCAAGCAATAAAAATCGCTTCCTCTGTCGACCATCAAAGAAATAAATTGGAATCTGTAGTTGAGATTAAGGAAAAGTGTTGGAAAATAACCTCGACTACATTATTAACTACTCCGTTTTGACTTGTCTCTTCAGATGCTCCATATCAACCACCGTATCAACCTTCGTATCTCAGCATTCAAGACAAGGATTTAATCCTATCTCCTCCAACTACTGAGTCTATTGACTATTAGCTATCTCTTTTATTGACTGTTATTTGTCACTGTTTGAGCCTGTCTTGATTTCTACTCACTCTCGGACGAATTCAACTCAGTAGAGCTGTAAGCTGTAAGTGTAATCTGTAAGGGTGTGACCTAAAGCTCAATATTTGTAATCTTTATTCAATTAATCTAAATGTTTTATGTCTGCTTTATATGTGTCTTTGTTTTCTCCCCTGTCAAATCTATCAAGGAGATCCATTTCCGCCCACCTCTCACATCTCTTGCAAATCCAATGGTACACTTGGGCAGGAGATGCCCTTCCCCATAGTTGGAGAACTGACATTTGGTGTCATCAGATCCTCTACACACCCACCCTATAGTTTCTACCCAGGGCTTTCAACCTACTTGCACCATCCTAAACAATTAGATATTTAAATCCTACTTTACAAGGTCCCAAGCAAAACATCTAAGCTGTTTATTTAAAGGAGAGAGCCCAAATGAAACATCTAAGCTATTTATTTTCCTCAGTATGTCGATTTGGAATCTTCACCTGCAAGGTTATTGTGAGAGAGAGTGGAGAGCAGACGAGCTAGGTTATTTAAAACTAATTATATGTTCCAAAAAATTTGAAACCCTTCCTTAACAGTCTATTCATGAACAAAAATAATAATATTTTTTACCTTCAAGAAAAGAATTTGTTTATCCTGAAAAAAAAACCTACTCATATCTGAAAAAAGAAATCTATTCATATCAAATATGAGTTATAAACTAATGAAAATGATGGAAAGAAATCTATTCATATCAAATATGAGTTATAAACTAATGAAAATAATAAATCCATCAGTGTTTCATAGAGCCCATATCCTTTAAAAATAAATATACACGCACCTAACCGAAATATTTTTCTCTTTTCAGAATATTTGACTATAGTCTTTCATTCTACCATGTCACATACCATTTCTTACTCGTAATGAATTAAGAAAAGAAATAGTCTTGTTCTTCAGAAATATATCTGCACCAACTTCATGACTGTGATCCTGCATTGTTGAGCAAACAATAATAAACCCAGCAATAAAGACAGTCATTACCAACCACAATTTCAAATTGATTGTGTTCTCCATTTCTTTGCAAGCTATCAGCAAAACAATTCTTGCCAAGTAATCTAATTCTCACTTCTTTCCTCCTTTTCCTTATAGGCGAATCACAAAAAGAACTTTCTATGTTCCAAAGTAATGCATTAGGTACAATGGAAGGGGATATATATACACATATTACGCATAATGATTCAAACCCTAATATTAGGTATAATGACATTGAACCCTAATTTTAGGTAAAATGGTACCAAATTCTAATTAGAACAAGGTTTCAGATTTTGTTTTTTTATGGGAATGATGTTATTTGAAAAATGATTTTTTTTTTATATTTTTTCTCGTGATTTTGAAATATATTTACAGTAAATTTGGGAGAGCTGATAATTTTCAATTCTTATCACTAAACTAGAATATGTCAAAATAATAATGGATCTCATTTATGAATTGCAAAAATTACAAGAATACTTATTTTCTTCACAAAAAAACATGTTCCTCTTATTTTTGAAATATATTTTGGGTAAATTTGGTAGATCAATGCTTCTAAATTCTTATCATTAAATTAGTAGATGTCAAAATAATAGTGGATCTCATACCTTTGAATTGCACAAATTGCAATAATATTTAACTTCTTCACAAAACATCATATTCTTCTTATTTTTAAAATGTATTTTGAGAGAGTTTGGTAGAATAATTTTTTTTTAAAAATTCTTATCACTAAATTAGGAGATATCAAATTAATAGTCCAGATTGAGATGGACAAGTTACAAAAATTACAAGAATGCTTCTTTTTTTTTCAGAAAACATGCTCCTCTTATTATCTAGATGTCTTGTTTAAAAATTTAATAATAAAATAAATTTAGACTATTTTTACATTATAAATTTTAAATTAAAAAAAATATGTTTTTGATTAAATAAATATAAATTTCAAAAATTAAATCTAAAATGAAAACGATAAAATATTGGATTTCACTAAAATATAAAAATCCAATTATAATATGAAAAGCAAACAGTTATAAATAATATTATTTATTTATAAATACTCTAAATTTAAACAAAGATCTCAAATAAGGTTGTACACTTTTTACATATCTTAATTCTAAAATTTCTCATGATACAATATCCATCAATACTCTCATTCATTAAAATCACCCTCAATTTAGTAATATTCCATGATACACTTATTTATAAATATTTTAAGAATCATCGGAATCTCTATATCGACCTCAATTTCATAATATGACACATTGTCTTTCAATGTTGAGTTATCAATATTTTTATAGATGCCCCAATTGTATGAAAATAGTTGTCTGTAGCTAGACTACCAACAGGCAATGAACAGAGCGAGGAAGTGCTAGGGAAACGGTGCAGCGAGGAAGTGTTGTGTGCAGTGGTAATAGTTTTCTTATGTTGTTGGTGCTACAAACGAAGAATAGGGTGGAGATGTTGACAGGATGTGGATGATGAAAAGATCGGCAATGGCGTTGGAGCAGAGATTTTTGTGGGAGGAGATATGGTCTCCCAAACCCTGGTTGGCTCCTCCTATGGGTTTGATAGCAATAGAGGAGGCTTTCCGGATGGTGAAACCATTGTTGATTTTCTTGTTTCTATGGAGGATGTTGCTTCTACGGATATGAGAGGCTCTTCTTTCGATGATGAGGGCTTGGCTGCAAGCTTTGATGGCTCTAACATGGAAGTTGGAGAGGTGTGTTTCCAAGCTCATGAGGGATGGGAGATGGAAAATGCTAGTGTTTTAGATGAGGATCTCCACACCCTTGAAGAATTTTTTTCCCCTTTTTTCTGTGACGGATCTGGCTTAGATATTTGTTTTGAGTATGGTCTGCCTAAGGAGGAAGAGGAGACCCTACTTGATATTCTCTTAGAGGCTCGTAGGAAGTCGCAAGGATGTGAGGAGGTTGGGAAGAATGTGGAGGAGTCTCATTCTCCTTTTTGTGGGTTGCATAAGGGTTTCCTTACTCAAAATGCTCCTATTCTTCAGGATTTTTTTGTTGTAGAGTTTATATGGAGTGGAGGATGATCTCACTCATTCTACTTTCCTTCCCTTAATATGAGTGGGGAGGTTACTTATATTTTGTAAAAGAACAAAGGTTTGGTATGTTATGGTATAGGAGCTTTGGGACAATTTGTTGTTCTTCTTGTTTGTGAGGTGTTGGTTGTGTCTCTTGTGGCTTTTGCCCCTTCACCTGTGGTGGTTTTTCCTACTCCCAAACCTTTTATGGGTGAGAATCACTATGCTAACGAGATTGAATTTGATATTCTTGGTTTTATGTTGGCTAAGTCATTAAATTGGCTCTTGATCTCAGTGGTTTGGATATTTAGTGGTTATCATTCCAATATTGAATCTTTCAAAAGACGAGCTCTTAGGGCTTGGATTCTAAGAAGTCGGGTTAGGGTAAGTGCTATGCGGAATAACTATTTTATTTTTTTATTTTCTGATATGGAGGATTGTAGAAGGATTCTCAATGAAGGACCTAGGTTAATGGGTATGAATGGCCTCTATTTTACTAGGTTGTCTCCATGTTTCAACCAATGGGATTTTAAGTCTCTTGTTTGGGTTCATCTTCTTGGATTGCCTTTGGAATTCTGGAATGAAAAAAAATTATGACCATTGTTAATTATTTTTGGAAATTTTGTGCCTCTGGCCGTATTACCAAATCTATGAAACATTTGGTGTTTTCCAAATTTTGTGTGTCTGGAGAGAGGAACGAGGTTCTCCTCACTCAATGTACTTTATCTTCCAAGTATGGTACTTGGGTTTAGAAAATAAATTTTGAAATATCTCCTTTTGTTTGCAATACTTGTCAAAAAGTAAGAAATTTTGCTTCTGTTTGTTTGGCCAATATGAATCGGTAGTAGTTTGTTTGGAGGAAAAAGGAACAACCCCCTATTTTTTAGCAATCCCCTCCTTGAATGGAGGTTCAGAGGGAGGATTTCAATCAAAACTTTTCTTCTGTTTTTTCCACTCCTATGAAAGATTTGAGGCTGCATTATCAAGATGAAGGCACGTTTGTTTGGATTCTCCTAGCAATAAGAAAAATGTGTCTAGGAGAGAAGGATCCCAAGTCAAAACTTAAGCAACAATATTTTTATCATTTAATTAAATCACCCAGAGTGTTTTGTTCTTAGGTTTTGGCATAGCTAGCTTGTGTGCTAGTCTATCTAGTTATATGTTGTAGTTCTTTTTGTACCTAACTAGGGGTTTTCTCCCAATATTTTTTCTTGAGCTTATCTACCTTGTTGTATTGCTTTGTAGGGGATTAGAGCCCTTCCCTTCTTATCTAATAAAAAACATACCACATTAAAACATATTTGTATTTATATTAAAAATATGATTTTTTCAATCTAACACTATAATAGAAACAATATTTAAAATTATATTACAACAATATAGATTTTTTTAGTAGATGGTTTCTTCTTGACAACCCTTGCTCTAGTTATGGCATGAGCAATGATGAATCAGATGATGATAATGGTAGTGATTCTATCGATGCTGACAACATAGTTTCAAAATCAATGTTTGAAGAATCTAACAATGATGATGGTGGTGATTCTACACATGTGAAAGACTAGGTTTTTGATTCAGTGTTTGTGGGCTCATCAAAAGTTCTTGGTGAGAGGATGAAGATGATTTTTTCCTTGACATTCTCGTAGAGGCCCACTTTCGTGCCTAGAAACGTATCAATCTTGGTTTTTCTATGGGGAATTGCGATCGGTTGGATCACAAGGAGGATTTGCTTCTTTCTTTGTGGTTTAAATCCTAACTTTCTACCCAAAAGGGCTTGGTTGGTGAGGGTTATGTTAGGCTAGTTCAGGATGGATTGAATCTTTCTCTCAAGAGGGGATTTTTGCTGCCCCCTTTTAAGATTCCCCCTCCTCAATCTCTGGCATGTTTGTCCCCTTTGCCTTAAATTCTTTACCTTCCTTCCCCTAATGCAATTGTGTCGAATGAGGTTATTGAGCCTTCCCCCTCACTTGAGTGGTGCTCCTTTATGGGGAATGCTTCTTCGGTGAGGGCTCCCATTCATAATTCTCTTGGTCCTCCCTAGAGTGGGTTGTAGAAGGATCATGTTTTTGGGGCATCCCCATTTTGTGGATCTCATTGTTTAAATTTTGGCCCTCAAAACATTGTTGCTTTGGGAGTGGTTTCTCTTGAGGTTGTCACTATTTTTATCAAAATGAGAATAAAGATGAAAGGTTGTGACCTTGATGAAAGGTTATTTTCAGTTTTAATTTATTCCTTGGAGGAATTCATTATCATTTATCATGGAGGCCCCTAGTTTTTTTGTAATTATTTTTTCACTTAGAAAGTTGATCTATTGGTTTTCACATAACAAAGATTAACATGTTACCTATTTGGGTGCATCTCCCTCAGCTTCCTTTGAAATTTTGGGATGAACTTTTTCAAGATATTGTTAATGTTTTGGGTAATTTTATTACCTTAGATAAGGTCACTAAATCTATATCTAGCATTACTTTTCAATATTTTGTGTCTTGGTTGAGTTGGGTTTTGTGTTGCGCAAAAGTGTGAATCTTTTCTCCAAGCTTGGGGTTTGGGAGAAGGAACTTTAGTATGAAACTACTCGACTGTGTCAGCCTAATTTTTAGTGTTTGCATCCTCATTATGATAAAGTGTTGGATACTACAATGAGTAGCCAAAATTTGGAAAACTCTTGTTTATTTTGTTACAACTTTTTCCTCCCACAACTAACGGTAAAGGTTCTTTGTTTCAGATAAAAAAGAAAGTTACTTGATGTTGTTCTCGGTGCTCCTTCTATAGAGTTGCATCTGATGATTATTGAAAAAGATAAATATCCTGCTACGATGTTCAATAAGGATGGTGTTTCTTGCAAGATCAAGAGGAATTTTTTTGATGTAATTGGAAGCTCGCAAAATTTGAAAAGAAATTGGTGTCTTCAATCCCACCCTACCGCTAGTTTGAGGACTTTGTTGAAATTCAGATTCAACACTTCTTGATTTTCTATTTTTGGTTTTGGGTCCTTCCAAAACTTGTTCCTGGTTTTTTACTCTGGTAAAAACTTTGTTGGTCTTGATTTTCTACTTGCTATTTTTTTCATGTCTCACCATTGATGAGATTTATTTATTTTATTTTCCTTTATGGATGATTTGTAATGGGTGTGAGCCCTTCTTGAATTTACCTTAATCAAAATAATATTTAAAATTATCATTTTACATCTTATTATTCCAATCTCAACATATATAGTTAAAGATTGTCCTGTTAATTTAAGATTTTCATATGAAGCTTGATGGGGCATGCAAGTCTAAAAGAGGATATGAGGTGTGAAGGTATATAAAAGAAGAGACTTGTAAAAAGAGTAGGGCGTAGGTAAGAATTTTTGATGCCATGGTGAGAAAAATAATCTAAGTGGAAATTGCTAGCTGATTGGAGTGAATGAAGCATGAGGAAAGAATTCATTGTGTGGTGAGGGATATAAATATATGAAGAAAGGTGAAAAAATTGACTAGGGGCATTTCATAAGTAGATGAAAAGGTTTTATTATAAATTGAAATATAGGATGTTTATACAGTGCAAATCGGAGGCAACTAGGAAGAATAAAATGTGTAAAAATAATGATATATAAAGGGACAACAAAGGATGAAGAGGAGGAAATTGTGATATCATGGAGAGAGAAGCCAATAATTTGAAATTAATATGTGGAGTTAAATGTATATAGAATTAAATTTTTAAAATTTGTAATGTAGAGTGAAAAATGGAAAATCAATTTATGAGTTATTTTAATTGTGAATGTTGGTAGAGGTGTATGGATATGATAATTCAAGAATTGAATATTGAACTTGCTTCTTTGGAATGCTGAATTGGGTTATTTAATTGAAAAATAAAATTGTGAAGTTAAATTTTGTATCATTTACATAATTTGTGATTGGAAATTGGTGGCTAAGTGTATGCAAATAGCAAGAGGATAGTTTTTCTCATTTGGACCAAAAAAAAATTCTTTCTTGCTCGCTAAATATTCCCCTACTTCTTGTGATTTATTTGTAGATTTGTATTTTTCTCCCACAAGCATGGCTTGTCCTCTATTTGTAGTGAAGGGTTCTCCTCTATCCCTTGCAATGGAGGTGTCTACAACTCCTATGTCTCTTGCACTAAAGGCATCTACTACTAAGGGTCCTCTATCTTCTATAGTGGAGGCATCTATTTCTTTTTCTATACATAGTTTTTTTCTCACTTCGCCTACTTCAAACCCTTTTGCTTATTCATTTGTTGATGTTGTGCAGTATAGGAAGGTTGTGGTGGGCTATGATGTGCATTCACAAGTGTGTCTTCCCTATACTAAAGTTTCTCATGTGATCTCTCTCAAGAATAAAATATTTGACTATATTGATTTTCTCTCCTACAGGGGCTTAATCTTCCATTTTGCCCATTTGTGGCCTTCTCTTCCTAATCCGCATCTCTGGGTCTTGAAGCAATGGAAAACTTTAACGGAGGGTAAGATCATGATTTACCATTTTTCTAAGGGATTTTTTTTTTTTTTTTTAGTTCTTCTAAGGATAGATAAGTTATTTCAGATAATGTTTTGTGGGAATGGGATTCCCATCCCCTATTGATTATGCCTTAGGTTTATTCCTTTAACCCCTTGAAGGAATCCAATGATATTTTTCTTGTTTGGGTGAGATTTTCTTTCTCCCCTTACAATTCTATTGACCCTCTACTTTTGAATTCATAAGTACTACTCTTAGTAGGTTCTTGAAAATGGACCTTAATTCCAAGAACTTGACTCACACCTCCTATGCTCATATTTTGGAGGAGGTTGATTTATCTCATGAATTACCTAGTGAGGTCATTCTTGAAGTTAATAACTATTCTTGGTTTCAACTTGTGGATTATAAAGGAATCTTGTTTCATTGCATATTCCATTTTATTACTAAATACTTGGCCTATGACTACCTGTGTAGCTCTTGTCTTGCATCTTCTTCCACTTGGTGCAATAATTCTCTTCTTGACTATCTTATTGTGTACCCTAATTATGATTCTACTATTAATAGTGAGTTTTTGGTGCACCAATCACCCTTTGATCCTCCTCCGCTTCCTTCTTAGATGAATAATAATATTGCCACTCAAGGTCTTATTTCTCTTGTGGATCCTATTGCACTGGTTTTGGACAATGTTATTTCTTCTCCTCTTTGTTATTCTATTGGATTTTTACTCTAGTTAGGAACCCTAAGGGGTGTCTCCCCCTTCTTTTCTAAATGTTTCAAATTTGGTTAATGACTCTTCTTGGATAGTTGTACAATGTAGGAAGAAATTTCTTCATAAGGACTCCACTTTGCTTAACAAGCCCCTAGGGGCTAAGTTATTGGGTTCAAGGTCTAGTGCTTGATATGTTTCTCTCTATTTTTTATTTCTATGTTTTTACCAACTTTTTATAGGTTCATGGCCCTTCCTCGCTTTATTAATCAAAAATATTTTTTCAATAAACTAAAAAGTATATGCCTTCAAAAAATAGAAAAAAATCATACATGATCATTGACTCATAGGGGAATAAATCCTTCAATAATTCACATAAATATATCTTATAAATATCTACAATATATTTTCAAGAGGAATGAATTTTAAATTTTCGTAGGAAGTACATAATAAAAGAATCCAAATGCATGTCTAGACCAAAACATAAAATAAATGAAATCTAAAGAAATCCGACCTCTAATTCCTTCCATTTATCAATTGTGTTGACAATATATGTTTCTACCATTGAAAGAATCTTAGCTTACATTCATAATACTATCTTATTCATTGGTTATTTTTTATTGTACATATAATTTGATAAATTTAACAATGAATTTGATGTGAAATGTACATAAAGATAAATGAAGGGATTTTTTTGTCAAATGTTATCACTACAACTACCTTGGTAGTAATGTATGCAAAATGTGAAAGTATAGACAAAGCACATGAAATATTTTGTAGAATTTATCCCACTTATGATCTACTCCATATACTAGGCATCTATTAAGAAAATAAAGGGCAAAGCATTATAATTAACTTCTCCCTGAGAAATGTCAAAATGATCATTTTAATTAATTCAAACTTTAAAAACATGATAGAAAAAATCAATCCACTAATTCCTTGAAAAAAAAAAGACATCAATAAAAAAATTGCATAGATTCTCATGAGAATGATTTTTTAAAATTTTAAACAATAATAAATCAATAAACAACCATAAGCCCTAACACTAAGCAAGCACTACTAATAATTAAGCTACCTATAAGCTCAAAGATGAACATACATTTTAAATTATGAGTACAAAGGTATATACTTTGGAATTCATTATTTAAACAATGCTTAGAAACATAGATGGAAACCATTGCTCATTCCTCTATCAGCTTGGAGATTGTACCAGAACTAAGGAGGATATATGTAAGTGTCTATAATCTTTGATGGAGGTCATTCACAAATTCTTTTTTGCTACCCCGATACGGGAGCACGAGCCTTCTTGGGTTGAACCTCTTTGGCTAAGGGCCAAGGACTGAGGGGTATCCATTCCGCCAAATTCGTCTGGGGCACGATGCCGCCCTCATCCCTTTTTTGGTGTCGGAGCCTTTGCACTCAGCAAGACTTGATCCCTAGTGGGCTCATTTAGAACCTTTCAACTTCACCAGTAGACCAAGGGCTGGAAAATTCTTATGTGCAAACATATTAGGAGAAAAACTTAGAGAATGTCCTTCAAAGGAGACAAATAGTAAAGTGAGAATGTTTATAATTTGATATTATTTTATTTTTTATATATAATAGTTATAAGTTAAAGAAAATTATTAATTTTTATGTAGAATATATTACAATAATATAATTTTTTAATAAAGATAATTAGATATATATTTTGAATTATTTATTTTATTTTAAGTATATGTTCATTATGTTTTAGATTCTATGTAGAGAGTTACCACATGATGATTTATGTCTTATTGTTATTACATATCTCTTTAGATTATGCTAATATTAAATAACACCAGAAAAAAGAAATGTAAACATAACTTGCAAGGTTAAAGAATAGTTTAACATAATGAATAAATAAAATAAGTGAAGGAATAGTTCTTGAAATCATCCATGTTTTAATATTTTAAGTGTCTTATTAATTTTCTTTTACCTAAATTAAAACTACAAGATCATACCAAATCAAATATAACTAATGTTTATTTGAGATGTCATATAAAATCTATTCAAAGTTTGAATACTACAATAACATAACAAAATCTCCCTAATTTAATATTATTTATGAATATTCATATAATATTTAGATAAATATAAACAAATAAAATTTATTAATTAATTTATTTTCTAATTTTCTATCTAAAAGTTTAATTGTATCTTCCCATTTTCCTGAAAAAAATGTTGAATCCTGAAAAAATTCATCTTTATTTATTATATTAAAAAAATTATAAAAAAATGAATTTGTTAAAAATCAACCAAAAGAATATTTATATTATGAAATAATACTTAATCACACGGGCTTAGGCTGTGCAAGGAGATCGGGGCAACACAAATTGCAGTAGAAGGTGACTCGGCACTGGTAGTAAATGCAATAAGGAAAGGAGAAACACCCAACTGGAAGCTTCAAGCCCTGTTAAGAGGGGTAATAGATCTCCTTCGGTCCTTCGAGCTTTTTGCAATCAATTACATATATCGGGAAGGAAATAAGGAAGCTGATGCTTTAGCGAATGTTGGAGTAGCAAGAGAATAAGCAGTTTGCGGGTCCTTGGTTTACTGGTGAAGTTGAAAGGTTCTCAATGAGCCCACCAGGGATCAAGTCTTGCTGAGTGCAAAGGCTCCAACATCGAAATAAGAGGTGAGGCTGGGATCAGCCCTAGAAAGGCTCGTGCTCCCGAATCGGATAACAGCTGGACTTGAGGCCATATAATGGAACATGGATTGCTTTGATGGGTTCTGCAACACAGATTTTGAGATACTGAACAGATGTAAATTTTTTTACCTATTAATATAATTTGATGCAGCACGATAAAAAAAAAAAATACTTAATAAATTAATTAAAAATATATATTTTCAAGTTAAATCTTGTTAAACAATGTCTATATTTTTTTTTAATAATATTGAAGAATAATTCAAGGTGATAATCCCAATTAAGATCTTAAGCACTACAGAAATAGACACAAATACATCTGTTTGAGATTGTAACACGTGTACAATATTTAATTGTCATAAAAAAGAGATGCATAGTAAAGAGAGCTATGCATAGTTCTGGAAGCAACAAAATTTGTGCATCTGCAACTATGTCCGATTACAGTGACATGAAACGACATAAATAACATACATATATTTACAGCATAAAGTTTTTTGACTTCAAACTCAGGAAACAATGCCTGTTCTTTATCCATGTAGAAAGCATGAACCAACACTTCCTTGCACAAGAACTCCAGAGCAATAGGTAACAAGACGTGGTAGTCTCCCTGTGTTAATGACAGGAGGATATTGCCTGCGGTTTTTGTAAGGAGGAGCAACAACACGTCCATTGTACAAGAATTGGTGAAACGTAGCCCCATGTAGCAGCAGGTCAGCGTTGGACTGGATTTTTGGAGTAGTGTCCCACTTAGATTCATAGCCTGGGTACCACTCAGTTACTTCAAGGTCTCTCTCAGGTACAAACACGTTCTTCTCTGAATATATCCGTGCATGCACTCGTGCCCCAATTGCATACAATCCCCAATTTCCATACAGATTGTTCACCACATGACAATATCCCCATCTGAATGGAAAGGAAAGAAAATAATTATAAATATATATATAGATTCATCAAGTCAAACAAAATATTTTTCTATTGATAATATTAGCAGAAACTTACCTGCAGTGAGGATTGCGCTGGTCTGTATCTTTAAACCAGTTCCTATATACAGTAACTCGCATTTGCTGGTCAATCGTATCTGAATCTTGGGCCCCCAGCAACATATTGTAGTGATTATGAGATAGACGACAATTTGAAATGGTAATGTCAGTAGAGCCCTTAACCGCAGATACCAGACCCAGCATGCCATCAAACGAAGTGAGGTGATCCACCCAGACCTTTCTGGATTGAAAAATATGAACTGTATCAAAGTTGGTGTCGCTGACTTGAATGTTATGAAGAATAACATTCTCAACTATGTTCAGACCAATTGAGGATCCAGTGATGATTACCCTCACTCCTCTGCCATCTATTGTTGTGTTGCTGAAGACATGTAGCATTTTTTCTAGACGAATTGTCATGTCGTGGGAGAAGGTGATCCATACTCCTCTTGGGTTGGCAGAGTAGAGGCTCACGGCATAACGCAATGTACCAGGAGCAGGGTTGTTGGGATTGTCATCAGATCTGGTAACAGTGTAGGAGAGCCCTTTCCGCCCACCTCTCACACCTCTTGCGAATCCAATGGCACACTTGGGCAGGAGATGCCCTTCCCCACAGCTGGAGAACTGACATTTGGTGCCATCAGATCCTCTGCACACCCGCCCTGCAGTTCCTACCCAGGGCTTTGGACCTGCTTGCACCATCCTAAACAGTTAGATTTTTAAATCCTATTTTACAAGGGCCCAAGCAAAACATCTAAGCTATTTATTTGAAGGAAAGAGCCCAAACGAAACATCTAAGCTATTTATTTTCCTCACTACAGCGATTTGTGCTTTCCATAGGTTACTGTGAGAGAGAGCAGAGCAGACGAGCTAGGTTATTTAAAACTAATTAGATGTTCTAGAAAATTTGAAACCTTTCCTAAACAGTCTATTCATGAAGAAAAAAAATAATATCTTTTACCTTCAAGAAAAGAATCTGTTTATCCAAAAAAACAAAGATCTATTCATATCAAATATGAGTTACAAACTAATGAAAATAATAAATCTACCATAGAGTCCATATCCTAAAAAATAAATATACATGCAGCTAACAGAAAGATTTTTCTCTTTTCAGAATATTTGACTATAATCTTTCATTCTACCATGCCACATACCATTTCTTACTCGTAATGAATCGAGAAAAGAAAAAGTTTTATTCTTCAGAGATATGTCACCGTGATCCTGCATTGTTGAGCCAGCAATAATAAATCCAACAACAGAGAGAGTCATTACCAACCACAATTTCGAATTGCCTGTGTTCTCCATTTCTTTGCAAGCTATCAGCAAAACAATTTTTGCTAGGCAATCTAATTCTCACTTCTTTCCTCCTTTTCCTTACAGGCAAATCGCAAAAAGAACTTTCTATGTTCCAAAGTAATGCATTAGGCACAATGGAAGGGGTATATATACACATATTAGGCATAATGATACCTAACCCTAATATTAGGTATAATGATATTGAACCCTAATTTTAGGTATAATGATATTGAACCCTAATTTTAATTAGAACAAGGTTTCAGATTTTGTGTTTTCCTGTGGGAATGATGTTATTTGTAAAATGATGTTATTTTTTTATTTTTTTCGTGACTTTGAAATATATTTAGAGTAAATTTGGTAGAGTTGATACTTTTCAATTTTATCACTAAACTAGAAGATGTCAAAATTATAGTGGATCTCATCTATGAATTTCAAAAATTACAAGAATACTTATTTCTTAACAAAAAAAACATGTTTTTTTCATTTTTCAAATATATTTTGAGTAAATTAGGTAGATCCATACTTCTAAATTCTTATCATTAAATTAGTAGATGTCAAAATAATAGTGGATCTCATACCTACAAATTGCAAAAATTACAACAATATTTAACTTCTTCACAAAAAATCACTCTTCTTATTTTTAAAATGTATTGTGAGTGAATTTGGTAGAATCAATATTTTTCAATTCTTATCACTAAATTAGGAAATGTCAAATGAATAGTGGATTTGGATGGACAAGTTACAAAACTTACAAGAATACTTATTTTTTTACAAAAAACATGCTCCTCTTATTTCCTAGATCATTTGGTTTAAAATTTAATAATAAAATAAATTGAGACCATCTTTACATTATAAATTTTAAATTAAAAAAATTATGTTCTTGATTAAATAAATATAAATTCCAAAAATTAAATTGAAAATCAAAACAATAAAATATTGGAATTCACTAAAACATAAAGTTCAATTACAATATGAAAAAAAAAATTGAAAATGACATTATAAATTTATAAATAAGCAAAGTTCGCAAGTAAGACTACACTTTTTACATATCTTAATTCTAAAATTTCTCATGATACAATATCCATGAATACTCCCATTCATAAAAATCACCCTCAATTTAGTAAGATGCCATGATAAACTTATTTATAAATATTAAGAATCATCAAAATCTCTTTATCAACCTCAATTTTATAATATGACACATTGTCTTTGAATGTTGAGTTATCGATATTTTTATAGATGCCTCAATTGTATGAAAATAGTTTTCTGCAACTAGACTAGCAACGAGCAATGAACAGAGTGAGGAAGTGCAAGGGCAAGGGTGGAATGAGGAAGTGTTGTCTACAGTGGTGATGAAACTCTTTTTCTACTGGGGATGCAAATGAAGAAGAGGATGGAGATGTTGATGGTTTCGTGGAGGATGAAGAGATCAGCGATGGTGTTGGAGCAAAGGTTTTTGTGGGAGGAGATATTCTCTCCCAAACCCTGGTTAGCTCCTCCTGTGGGTTTGATGGCGGTAGAGGAGGCTTTGTGGATGGTGAAACCATTGTTGATGTTCTTGTTACCATGGAGGATGTTGCTTTTGCTGATATGGGAGGCTCTACTTTTGGTGATGAGGGCTTGAATGCAAGCTTTGATGGCTCTGATGTGGAAGCTAGAGAGGTGGGTTTCCAAGCTCATGAGAGCTGGGAGATGGAAAATCTTGATGTTTCAGATGAGGATCTATGCACCTTTGAAGAAAAAATTCCCCCTTTTCCTTTGATGGATTTGGCTTAGATATTGGTTTTGAGTATGATCTGCCTAAGAAGGAAGAGGAGTTCCTACTTGATATTCTCTTAGAGGCTCATAGGAATTCGCGAGGATGTGAGGAGGTTGGGAAGAATGTGGAGCAATCTCATTCTCCTTTTTATGGGCTATATAAGGGTTTCCTTACTCAAAATGCTCATATTCTTAATGATTGTTTGTTGCAGAACTTATACGGAGTGGAGGATGATTCCACTCATGCTACTCCTACTTCCCTTATTCTGAGTGGGGAGCTTGCTTGTAGTTTGTAAAAGAACAAAGGTTTGGTCTATGGTGATATAGGAGCTTTGGGGCAAGTAGTTGCTCCTCCTGTTTGTGAGGTGTTGGTTGTGTCTCTTGTGGCTTCTACCCCTTCACCTATGGTGGTTGTTCCTACTCTCAAACCTTTGATGGGTGAGAATTTCTATGCTAAGGAGACTCAATTTTATATTCCTAATTTTATGTTGGTTGAGTCATTATATTGGCTCTCAAGTTCACTGGTTAGGAGATTTAGTGGTTATCATTCCAATATTGTATCTAGGGCTTGGCTTCTAAGAGGTCAGGTTAAGGTAACTACTTTGTGGAACAACTATTCTATTTTTTATTTTCTGATATGGAGGACTGTAGAAGGATTCTCAGTGAAGGTCCTTAGTTAATGGGTATGAATGGCCTCTATTTTACTAGGTGGTCTCCTTGTTTCAACCAAGGGGATTTCAAGTCTCTTGTTTGGGTTCGTCTTCTATGATTTTCTTTGGAATTCTAGAATTAAAAAAAGCTATGGTCATTGCTAACTCTTTTGGGAAATTTTGTGTCTCTGACCCTATTACCAAATTTGTGAAACATTTGGTGTTTTCTAGATTTTGTGTGTTTGTGGAGAGGAACAAGCTTCTCCCCACTTAATGTACTTTATCGTCCAATTATGGTACTTGGGTTTAGAAAATGAAATTTGAAAGATCTCCTTTTATTTGCAATACTTGTCAAAAAGTCCAGGACATGTTGCTTCTACTTATTTGGCCAATATGAATCAATAGTTTGTTTAGAGGAAAAAGGAACAATCCCCTATTTTTTAGCAATCTTCTTCTCCTTGCATGGAGGTTCAGAGGGAGGATTGCAATGGAAAGTTTCTTTTATTTTTTCCACTCCTATGAAAGATTTGAGGCTGCATTATGGAGATGAAGGTGTTTCTTTGGATTCTCATAGCAATAAGAAAATGTATCTCGGAGAGAAGGATCCCGGGTCAAAACTTAAGCAACAATCTTTTGACCATTTCTTTAAACCACCCTGAGTGTTTTGTTCTTGGGGTTTTGGCACAACTAGCTTGTATGCTAGTCTGTCTAGTTTTGTGTTGTAGTTCTTGTTTTACTTGACTGGTGATTGTTACCTAGACTATTTTCTTGAGCTGTTATGCCCTTTTGTATTTCTTTGTATGGGATTAGGGACCTTTCCTGCTTATCTAATCAAAAACATGCCACATTAGAATATATTTGTAAATATTCGAAAAACAAAGTTCAATATAATTTAACAAATGGCTTCTTCTTGACAACCCTTTATGTAGTTATGGCACGAGAAATGATGAATTAGGTGATGATAATGGTGGTGGTTCTATAGATGTTGACAACATGGTTTCAAAATCAATGTTTGAAGAATCAGACAATGATGATAGCGGTGATTTTACAGATACAAAAGACTTGGTTTTTTGATTTAGTGTTTGTGGGCTCATCGAAAAATTCTTGGTGGGAGGATGAAGATGAATTTATCCTCAACATTCTTCTAAAGGCCCACTTGGGTGCCTAGAAACGTGTCGTTCCTGGTTTTTCTATGGGGAATTGTGATTAGCTGGATCACAAGGAGGATTTGCTTCTTTCTTTGTGGTTGAAATCCCAAATTTCTACCCAAAATGGCTTGGTTGGTGATGGTTATGTTAGGCTAGTTTAGGATGGGTTAAATCTTTCTCTCAAGAGGGGAATTTTGTTTCCCCCTCCTCAGTCTCTAGAATGTTTGTCCCTTTTTCTTGAACTTCTTTACCTTCCTTCCCCTAATGTAGTTGTGTTGGATGAGGTTATTAAGCCTTCCCTCTCATTGAGAAGTGCTTCTTTATGGGGAATCCTTCCTTGGTGAGGGATCCCATTCATAATTATCTTGGTCCTCCCTAGAGTGGGTTGTAGAAGCATCATTTTTGGGGGGATCCCCATTTTGTGGATCTCCTTGTCTAAATTTCGGCCCTCAAAAAAAGGTTGCTTTGGGAGTGGTTTCTCTTGAGGTTATCTCTATTTTTTATCAAAATGAGAACAAAGATGAAAGGTTATCCAAAATTTTAATTTTGTTCCTTGCAGGAATTCATTCTCGTTTGTCATGGAGGCCCCTAGTTTTTTTGCAAGGCTTTTTTTCACTTAGAAATTTGATCTGTTGGTTTTCACGTCACAAATATTAACATATTACCTATTTGGGTGCACCTCCCTCAGCTTCCATTGGAATTTTGGGATGAAATTTTTCAATATATTTCTAATGCTTTTGGTCATTATATTAACTTAGATAAGGTCACTAAATCTATATCTAGCATTATTTTGCAATATTTTGTGTCTTGGTTGAGTCTGTTTTTGTATTGCCCAAAAGTGTGAATCTTTGCTCCAAGCTTGGGGTTTTGGAGTAGGAACTTTAGTATGAAACTACTCAACTGTGTCAGCCTAATGTGTAGTGTCCTCTACCTCATTATGATAAAGTGTTAGATACTACAATGAGTACCCAAAAATGGTGAAACTCTTGTTTAGTTTGTTGTGACTTTGTCCTCCCATAGTTGATGGTAAAGGTTCTTTGTTTGAGATAAACAAACTTGGTGTTGTGCTTGGTACTCCTTCTATAGAGTTGCATCTAATGATTATTGAAAACGATAAGTATCCTGATATGTTCTTTAATAAGGATGGTGTTTCTTGCAATATCAAGAGGAATTTTGTTGATGCAATTAGAAGCTCACAAAAATTGAAAATAAATTGGTGTCTTCAATCCCTCCCTGCCACTACTTTGAGGCCTTTGTTGAAGTTTGGATTCAAAACTTCTTGATTTTCTATTGTTGGTTTTGGGTTCTTCCAAAAACGTATTACTCTGGTAAAAATCTTTGTTGGTCTTGCTTTTCTCCTTGCTATTTTTTTCTTGTCTCATTATTGTTGAGATTTGTTTTTTATTTGCCTTTATGACAAAATTTTAATGGGTACGAGCCCTTCCCAAATTTACCTTCATCAAAATAATATTTAAAATTATCATTTTACATCTTATTATTCCAATCTTGCATATATAGTTAAATATTGTTCTCTTAATTTAATAATAAAATAATTAAGAAGAATGCATTTATTGTTTATTTTCAAAAGTAATGTTATTTTAAAAATATATATAATCATTTTTATATATAGTTTATTTCTTCTTAAATCTAAGATTAAAATTAAAATTTATGGTGGTACAACTTCTAAATTATGAAAATTTTGTATTGGTTCCCTACATTGTCTTCATCCTTTGTATTTGTGCCCTAGGGTAGGGTTTAGGGTTTTGGTTCAAGAGCCCTCACTTCAAATTTCATAAGTATTTTTCCCTTGGAATTTAATTACTCTTTTGACTTGCTATACTCGATTGTAAGTCATTTGAGTCATAACTTAAGCCATCAGACACGTAATGTCACTAGCCCCATGGTCTAGGTTTGTCGATCATCAAGTGTTATATCGAAACTTTAATTTTTCCTAAGTCATGCAAGATATTTCATGTTAAAATGACTTAAGTCTTAAAATTATTAATCTCACGGGTCTTGGTCCTCTCAACCTAGTCAGTCCCCTTTTTAAGACTAACTCTTTCACATGTATAGAATTGCTAATAGTTGGATATGAGAATTTGATCTTAGCCATTCCCTGCCAGCCTCACATGAATAAAATAGTGTCTTCCAAAAAGTAGTGGGGTTAGTGGGTTGGTGATGCGTGGACAGATTAAAGGTTCTAGACACATTCTCCACTTACATATTCAACACCATATAATTTGAACTAATGGTCAAGATGCATCGTTGAGATTAAATATCAATCGTTCCCCACTAAACCCGCAGGAATAAAATAATGCTTTATGAAAAGAAGTAGGGCTAGCAGGAGGTCACCGCATGGATTCTCCCATCGCTTAGAAAGATGGTGGAGCCCACAAAATGAATGAGTCAGCATTCCAAGATGGCAATGGATGATTTTCGGATTAAAGATGACTAGTGAAATTAAGGGTAAACATGGTGGCTTTCTAAGGTGGTATCGTCATTTTGAGGCACAAGTTCTAAAAGCTAAAAGTGATGCTTGAGGATCACCATTGATGGTTTTCTAAATCCAAAAATATAGATGGCCCAAATTCAAAATTGAGTGGCTAAGTTGTCAACCTGCTCATGTGAGGCTTTCCTTGATCATTAATGGCTACACGCTCCTAATTTTTCTACTTAGTGTGGATTTCTCGTTGTTTTATCTCACCATTTCTAGCCATCGATAATTGAGATGTGTGAGCCAGAGAGGAAGTGTGTGATTCTTGGGTTCTTAATTACAGAGGTATTGAAGTGTTTATCTTGGATATGTTTAGCTCTATTTGAGTCATGCATTAGTTATTTTAAGAGTTTCATATTTACAGGGATAGTAAGAGTTTTTATTTTCTATAATTGTATTTGGGGCTAGTAGAAATTGTTGAGGTCTGTAAGTTCTCTATCATTCAAGTTCATTTCAAGAGCTTAGTCTGGTGGGTCACGTAATTAATGTTTTTTAGTCCTTACCCAATGCCCTGTAAGAATGGGTAAGCCTAGTGTGTCTCTCAGCTCGGTCCAAAGGTCTAGAAGACTCAATTTGCTTAAGTCCCAAGATGATGCACATGAAACTAAACGTAGCATACAAGGATCTCTCGTAACACCAAGGGAGGAGAAGAAGACCCACAAGAAAACTAAGAAGGGTGGTGTCTAAAGAACCTATAATTTGAGGAGCCAGGGTTTTCAAAAGAATTGATCAAAGTTAAGAAGAAGGAATCAGTTAAGCCTCAAAAGAAAGCAAAGAAAAAGAATAAGTATCACAAGTCTTATTTGGGAATCACAACTCCCTCATTGAGGTTTTACATAGCCCTTCGAGTGATGGAGGAGATGTTGATCTAGAGTACGATTGTTACCTTCTTTATCTAGTGCCATATGAGGATTCTGATGAGGGAGTAGTAACTTCTCTAGTTTCAACACGAACATGAAGCAGGTGGGCATACTTTGATGTTGATGAATCAAAGTAGCATCCTGGCCCTTTTTTATTATCATTACACCATTGACACTACAGGAAAATTGTCATCTTCAACATGTATCTAGTTTTTTGTCTTTGGTGTTGATGTGGAAATATTTCTCGCTGGTGTGATGGAGAGGTGTTGGACTCCATGTCTTCGATGAAAATTATACCTTGTTTGGTTAGTATTTAAGTTCTTTCCTTAAGTGATGTTGGAGAATCTTCTTTAGTCAACGTGAACAAGGGATTTTGGTGCTACTTCAGCAATGAACAATGCCTTTTGGAGGGTTGGTTGTGTCTGCTTCAATCAACTGCTTGGAGTTTTATCTTTTTCTTTCCCTTGTTCTAAAATGATTAAATGTAACCATCTGGGTGGTATCTAAACCTAAAATTAAATTTGTGCCAAATGAAATGTATTTCAAATGGTAATTTAGCCTGAAGCTTGTTGCTCCCATTCTTCTATAAATGGGATGTCAAGGCTAGTTAATAGTAGGTTTGATTTTTGGGTCTCAAAATGGTCTAAGTGGGAAAACTAAGCTCATGGAAGAGTAATTTGTAAATTAATGCATAGATGAATAGATTAGTAAGGATTCTAGGGTATGGGTTGGTTTGTAATGATCTCAAATAGTTTTATAGTAGCAGCAATTTATAAATGAAAATGCTAGTCTCAAAGCACATTCTCTCCTATGTAATTTTCTTCCTAATTATAAATGGAATGGTTAATGATCTTTTTGTTTGTTTTCAATTGTTGTAATTGAATGAGTGATTTTATTTCTGCATCGATTCAAAGCATTTATTTAATGCTAAAGTGAGGTCACATATTTGAAAGGAAAGAGCATAAGATTGATAAGTAGTTATGTTTTGGGCATAGTGAGTTGAATATTGTAATGTAGTATATCAAAAGTTCGTCAACCCAAGACAAGGCACTATTCTTTTCATTTGGTTATCCTGGAGATAAATAAGTTATTTTTGCACTTGACCAAGGGCTTGAAATGAGAATGAAAATCATCTAAAACACCTTCAATTACAATATACCAATCTGAAGTACCATCTTATTCCTTGCAATAGATAGTATTTTTTTAAAGGTCGACCAAATCTTTAATAAATGTTATCTATTTGCACTCTATAGGACTTTATCTATGTAGAAATGTTCTTGATCAAATGAATATCATATCAACATAACAGGGATTACCCTCTTGGGTTTCATAGAGCCTAAAGAGTAGAAGGGTCTCATAATCCTTACTTATATGTTGGCCCCTTGTTGATTATTGGGTTCTAGCAGATTCATAGGTAACTAGTAAGATCAAGTTTAGTTCTAAAAATTTAACCAACATATGGGAAAATATCAAATGAAAGTGAGATTCAACTATTTCTAAAATCTAATAAAAAAATTATTTTCAAAAGTTAATGTTAAATTTTAAAAATAGTTTTTAATTTATTTATTATAATATAATATTTTATTTATGAGCCCAATTTTATTAGATAAATAGAAGAATGGATATAAATAAAAGATATTAATAATCCAGTAATAGATGAAGCAACTACACACAAGATTTGGAAAATTGAGGCTTATTCAACCCAAAAACATTAATTTGTGAAAATTAAAACACCATACTTAACAATATAGCAAGTTGTCTCAAAAAAAGGCATACAAGACATGACCAGTTACAATAGATTTTAATAGAATTATTACACTCCATGCATCATGTACATAACTCTTGAGGAAGACTTTCACCTTTCTAATGCCTTGTTGTGAGAACCTTTCATAAACACATTCATGAGCTCCACTGGAATCAATTGTGGGACTTTAAGTTCCTCTATCCCTCACTATCTAATGATTTTAGAATATTTTTATATCATAAAGTACAAAATATTATTGATCTTGTATCATTGATAACATATATTCATTAACCACTTCTAAAACACCTTTATGATTAGAGATAACCATGTTTTACAACACCAAACTAATGTGCTTTCATAAAAAATTATGAGTACATTTTATTTTTTTATCTATGCTAGATCTCTATAACTCATTAGATCCATATTAGTACCCTCCAAAACTATAATTAATTTAATATATCACACTAGCAAAAGTGGGAGCTCTTTTAAATTCACAAAATAATCCTTAAGTTTAATAGAGCTATAAAAATCTCATAGATATCTACATCCATCACAAAAACTTTTAGTTTCTAATTAACTTCCTTCGTAATGCTCCCTAAATTCCTAAGAATATCATTATCACACAACCTATCAAACCCTAAGAGAACCACTCTAAGTATGAGTTTTGAAAAATATCTTACAATATTTTCCAAATATAAGTTTGGCACACTTGTATAATGAAATTGATCTCCATCGCTGCCTTTCTTAGGGATAAACCTTATGCTAAAGCATAGTAAATGAAAAATACTTAGTTATAAATCAAAGGATATCAACCACTAGATTAAATTTATTACCATTTGCATCACTTGATAAATCTTATCAAAACTCTCTAATACAATGTCATCTTTAATTATAATTGTAAGCATTGAAATTGAAAAAACTAGAAATTAAAATTATTTGAAAACATAAACAAAGAAATCAAATACAATTCCTTATTTTACTAATCCCATTGCAAACCTCAATTATAAATGATGTTTCTTTTCCTTTGTATTTGGATGCTAAGTCTTGGCATAAAAAATTATGATGAACAATTGAGGATTGATTTTGACAAAATGAATTTTCTTGAAGTATGAGATATGAAATTGGTGAAGAAATTATATTTGTAGATTTTCCAAGGAAAAATTAAATGAAAGATGAGGATAAGAATAGAGTTTAGTAAACTAAATTAACTATGGAGTCAACTCTACTCATACATAGAAAATTTCCATTTCAAATTATGAAGAGATAATAATGTTTTAGTTGATTTAATTAATTGTTAATTATAAACACAGTTTTTATTTGAGAACTAATTTGACTAGTGGATGAAGAAGATTTTAAAATCAGAAGAATTTAATCGATGGGAGAAGATTCATATTCTAAAATGAGATGGATTTAATTTATTAGAGAAGAAATAGTTGGCTGATTAGAGAAGAAAGTGGAATTTATTTGAATATTGATAATTAGTTCTTATTTAGTTAAATAATTAAATATTATTTGATTAAATGAATTAATGGAGATTTTTTTTTCTAAGAGGATCTTAACATTTTTTATCTAAAGCTATGAATCAATGAGGTCCCAAAACCCGAGATCTCATCCCCAATATAAATTCTCAATAATTACACCATAATGGGGTTTGATCCTTGTTTGCAAGAATAACAACACAACAAGTCAACCATGATACCATGTCACAATTGACCAACCTTGAGATTAATGGAGACAATTAAAAAATAATAAATTAATAATGATTTGATAAATGAATATTATTAATTACAAAATGATTTATGATATGACCAATGTAAAATGGTAAAATATTGTTATAAATGATATTAAATGATGAAAATTAATGGTTGACTATTAGGAAAATATTTAAGAGAATATTTCCAATTTCTACACTAATGAGAAATAAATAGGGAAATATTTTATCCATGTGAAAAGGTAAATCACAATGATAAGCCTACTAAAAACACATTTAATCAAGGTAGCGGGATGGTATAAAAGAATATATATCAAGAAATTTTGAATCATCCATATCATTACTATCTAAAAATAAAGATCAATATGAATAACTTTAAGATTTTTAAGGTAAACAACAAGTAATTCTACTCCCTAAAACTAAAGGAAATGGAATTTTGATAAAATTTCCTTATCTAGGAAAATATAATTAAATTCTCTATTTTAAAAAATCTTCTTTTTCATGCTTTTGTCATAATTTTAGAATATCCTTCAACTTTAACCTTCTTATACCTTACCACATATTCTACTTTGAGATCCATAAGAAAACATTCTACTTTGAGACCCATAAGAAAGGTCTACCATTCTACCAAAATTTTAGTTTTAGATCCTACATGTAAATATCTACATAACAACATATCACTTAAAATATTTATAAGTACACATTTAACACCATCTACTCATAGATTTCCTTTCATAGCTACATCAAAGTTTATCTTTACTTTTTATTCTCTTCTTTGAATTTTCCTTTTGAATATTTTTATATTTAACTATAACCCCATGAATAGATTAGGAGTATATGAATCCCAATTTCTTAATAATACTTCATTCACATCTAGTGAATTTATCCTTATTTTTAATAATAGAATAATTTTTGAGATAAGGTGATATTAACCTTGCAATCATATGTACTAATTTGAAATCTCTAATATTTTAGGAATGGGTACTTAAACTATCATGTAGGTGGTTGAGAGATATACTTATTTTGTCACATTTCCTTGTAACTAGTTGTAAGCATTAAAAATCAATAAAAAATAATTAAAATGGTTTGAAATCGCAAAAAAAATAAAAATTCAAATCCTAGTCTAAGAACTATAAAAATCAAATATAAATAATGTTTCTTCACATTGTCTAGATGTGGATGTTAGATCTCTCTAGCATAGAACAAGACTTGCTTGGTGATTGATTTTAGGTTTTGATAGAATAGAATTGCATGAAGTGATTGAACGATCTAAATGATGAAGAAGAGACTATATTTATACAATTGAGAGATGTAGATGAGGATGATGACGTGAGTTAACTAGTAAATTAATGGACTAAACTCAACAAGAAATTAAAAAATTACCATTTCAAGGTCATTAGAGTATAATAGATATGGACAATAAGTTTCACTTATGAGAAGAGACGAAGTTTATAAAGTTAAGTAGATTTAATTGATAAATGATGGTTGAAATGACTAAAGAGAAATTAGGAGTTAAGTGAGGATAAAAAATAGAAATTATGATTTCAAAATGGATAGTTAGATCACATTTAATTCAATATTTAAATATTATTTAACTAGATGGATAAAGTGGGAATGATTAAATTATTATTAATTAATAGATTATAATATGCATGGTAAGTGGTAATTTAATGAATGAAGATTAATAATGATGATGAAATTAATGATAAATGGATGATATTATGATAAATTAATATCGACTATTAGGGGTATAATTACATGAATCTCTTTAGTGTCTACATTACAAAGATTAATTATAGTGGAATTTAGAGGAGGTTACATATGACAATGGCAGTCAAAAAGTTGTTTGACTTTAATTAAATCACTTTCTTTATTCTAGGTACTAGTAGGGAGACTAGATAATCTATTCATTATTTTCTTGACCATCTCTAATGTATAATAGATTATATTTATAGTGTCATTTTTAGAGAAGTGTGTTATTGATTATGTGTACTAAAATTATCTTGCATGAATGTTGCTATTTATGATACATTGAGTATTTTTGACATAGGTATTTTTTTTGTTTTTTATTGTATAGGAGCGAATTTACACCCCTTATGAAAATTCCCCTTTCGCATACCCTCACCTTAGAAAACCAAGTCTAAAGATGAAATTTCACATCACCTACCTACCTTCCATCCACTTGGAATTTTTCTTGTGTGTCAGTGAGAGAATATTTTTTGGAGACGCAAGTGCGACGTGCAGATGTCTGTGTGGTGTGCTACTATCCCTAACAGATTCCTATGTTTGAAGTTGGTAGAGAAGTTACACACTCGATTGGGTTCGAATTGTAACGTCCCTCTTCGACCAACTGACCTTGAAATGACCTATTCTTCTCTTCCCACCTTCAAAAAATTTCTCTATTCATTCATTTGGAGGATTTTGAATCATCTACACATTCAATCACTTCATTTTCTTCACTCTTGAGAAGCATTCCAATCTTCCATTGTGAGCATTGCAGCAGCTTTGAAGCTCCATCAAATCCAAATTGCAAGTGTGAAGTAGGCCATAGAAGTGTGGGCTTGGGGTTTTGTGATACCTCCCTTCATCACCGTTGCGGTTGTGGTGACTTTGCAAGTCCATTCCTTGCATTCTCCCTTCATTGGCTAGTGATATTTTGGGTGGAGGTGGTAATGCTTCACTCCTCTCCTTTGTGATTTGATAGAGTAGCATAACTTATTGTTTTGTAGTGTCCATTGCAATATTTAATTTCTACTTTATTTATCGCATATTCTACTTCGTTGTTATCTAGCTATCCGTGGAGGTGGAAACACCAAAATGGGGGTCTGACTGAGGTGGACCCCTATACAATCCCAACAATTTTCCCCTTCTCATTTGTGTGTAGGTGGACGTACATGTGGAGCTAGCTGGTGAACTTACACTTTGGTGAGATTATCTTCATCACCCTAGCTTTTATCTATTTTCTTTATCATCTTCGTCCTTAATTTTTGTACTTTCTCATTCTTCTTTTCCCATCTCAATCAACTAGCTAGGTTGTTAGTAGGCATTTTAGTGGTTTTTGGTGTACCTAGTGTTTTCTAGCTCTACAGATGCTAGTGTGCTAGAGAGACACCAACACACCACGTTGTCATTATAGAACCATGTTGCCATCCTCGGACAGAGAGCTATCTGAGGTATAGTATCGACTCCAAAAACCAACTCACCTAGCCCAAACCTGAAATTTAGATCCGTAGAGTGAAATAAGTATTGCATATTGCTCTTCATTCTCGATCCTCTTCCTAAAATACCCTTTAGAATGAGGTCAGTTAGGGAAGTCCTCTACTCTTAGCTCTACATGACCTAGATCCTTGATGTGGTTGGTCCCCCTCTCTTACATTTTTTGTGAGCCCGACATGAACTGCAATACCCATTTGTCTATGTTGAAAATTTTCCCTCACACCCTATGATTGTTGTAACCTTGAGTATTGTGAAGGTTTACGAGCATCAAAACCTAGTCCACAACTTCTGGGTACATTGTCAAGAGAAGTGTGCAACACCTACCGATGGAGAAAATCAAGGTCACCTCTAGTTTTCCCACTGGTTTAAATAATGAGTTTACCACTAGTTTTATGCTAATGAGATGGGTTTCATTGAATAGACCCCTTGTGTGCCTACTCCTCTAGCATCCCCTATGCGTTCATCTATAAATGAGGACAATGTTGTACATGTTCCTGTAGAAAACCTTATGGCATTAGATAATAGATTATTAGATCTTGTAAATCACCTAGAGAAAGCGTTGAACATGGTGAGAGCCGCTAGGCTTGCAAGTAAGGTGAGATAGTTGCTAGGGAAAGATCGAACATTCATAGAATTTTTGCACGGCCTCACCAATCTAGCCGAAGCCTATGTCTCTTCATATAGACCTAGACCAGGTACCACCTAGGGAGAATTTCTTGATGGCTATGAAATAAAAATAGGAATCTTAATGCCCACTACGTCCGTTTGCATGGCCGAATCAAGGCCCGCGATCAGTATCTCTTTCACTCCCCAAGGGCCTTGCACTCTTAAGGTGATTAAAAAACCCCTTGGGTTTAGTTTCACCCCTCTTACTGCACCTAGCGATAGAGGCTCTGGTGGAATGGCTGGTGGTGGCCTTGGTAGCGAAGGTGGCGCTAGCCAAGGTGGCTTTGGAGGAGGTCATGGAGGTTGATTTGGTAATGGAAGTGGCTCTGATGGAGGCCCTATCGATGGAGGGGTACTGGCAGAGGCTACAGTGGTGGTTCTGGAGGTTCCTCCAGAGGTGGTGTTGGTAGTGGTGGTTTTGGAGGTTCCACTGGTCCCTTGTCATCTACTGACCCTATTTTGAATGCCTTGCTTTAGAATATGGGTCACATGCAAAACCAGCTGGCAAGTCTCTCCCAAGCTTCTGTTCAACCTATCTTTCAACCCTTTTTTCTAGCATAACCCATTATTGGTAAAAATCCTAAGTACCCCCTTCCCACAAGGAATGGAGATTCCCAAATTTGAGAAATATGGAAACAAAGGGGACCCAAAAACACATGTTTCCACCTTTAATTCCATGTGTACAGACTTCTTCCATCATGATGCATTGATGGAAAAACTATTCCCTTAATCTCTTAAGGATACAATTCTCGAATGGTACTATTCCTTTCCTGACAATTCATTTTCTCATTTTCTCAACTTGTAAATCAGTTTCTTTGATAGTTCCAAGCCAGCATCGGATCGAAGATGACCTTTTCAGATCTGATCTGGTGCAAGAAAGAGGATAATGAGAAGATAATTGATTTCATGGTATGGTATCAAGCACTCTTTTCATAGATCTCGTACCTGTTGCCCGATTTTGATGTGGAGAAGGTGTTTATATGGAACCGATAGAGACCTTGGTAGGAAATCTTTTCCCTTATGAAGTATCCTTCTTTCACACATTTATGTTTGGTATTATGAGAATATTAGAAAATGATAGTTTAGTTCAGGGGATCCTCCTCATTCTCCCATTCAAAAGGAAATTTCATTGTATCGATCTCGAGAAAAGGTAAGGCTATTGAAAATTTAGTAAATGCAACGAATGATAAAGGCCTCAGAGGCAACAAAAATTTCACAAAGTTAGCAGAATCTTATTCTTCCATCTTGCAAAAGTTATTGAGGGATAAGACCATGACCTTGGAGAAAACAAAAACTCTCAAGGAACCTTACCCTAATTGGTATTATGAAAATTCCTTTTGTCAGTACCATCGATTCAATGGACATGATACTGAACATTGTAAGCACCTGTGTCATGAGATATAGGACCACATTGAGGATGGTACTATTCATCTTGATGAGAATAAGCAAAACACAAAGAAGCCAGTAGTGAAACCAAATAGCGAGTTACAGATATAGACAGACCTTTTTCTATTGCATTTTTCCAACTTAATTGTTGATCCCTCTGACTCTATCACTCAGCCTGAGGCATACGTTAATATGGTCACAACTACTCCTACCATGCATCCTATGATCAGATCATCATATGCAACATTCACCTCGTATAATATGCCCTTGAACAATAAGCCCTCTCCACTCTACATTCCCACTTGTCTCAATGGGAACATTGTGACAAGGGTCTTAGTTGACCTTATGAGTCTACTGAATGTAATTACGGAGGAGATGTTATGGTTGAATTCATTGTAGAATGAGGAGTATGAAGAAACATGGTCTACCATCCGTACACACAATGGCCTCTCTCTCAAACCGTATTTCTCAATAACGCTCATTTTTGTAGTTGGACCTAGGGTCATAGACACAATCTTTAATGTTATTCTAAAATTAGATTTGTTGAGTGAAGTTAGGCATACCTTCACTAGCTTCCATGAATGGAATAAATTTTGTCATTCACAAGTGTTTGCAATTCTCCCACAAAAGTGTTGTTCATGTGGTGCATGACACTAGATACCAACCATTGGTGTCTCGTGGGGGCTACTTGTTGGATCAATTTTGGACCACCCTGATTGGTCCGCTTCCCTTAAGAATTGAACTAATTTACAAAATTTGTGTGAAGTATAAGACAGAGGGAAAAGGATAGTCGAATTTGAACCTTTTGGTAGTACAACAAGAAGTTTCCTCCTCTTCTCAAAAGGGAAAGGAGAGGCTTGCCCATCCTCGGGGTGCCTCTTTCGTTCCACTTTTCAAAGAATATTTTTTAATGAATACTCATGGTTTTTACCTAAGGAGTCTGATGATACTAGCTTGGTGCAAACCCAAGATTCGAATATCTAATCTTCCTACTACACCTCTTGGACCTTGCCCCTACCTATATATGGTAGAGGGAAGGGTACCTAAGGGGAATCCTCTATGTCTCGGCCTCTGTGGCCTCCCATCACTCCTTCTCCTAAATTCGTTAATGAGAAGAGGCTTTTCACTGAAGCGCTAAAGTCGACTCCCTCTGCTATCTCCCAATCTCTTCCTCCTGCTCCCATTTAGGAGCCTATCCCTCTACCGGAAGTGGTTGTGATGGACATCCCTATGACTAAGCAGTGGCCTTTTGTCCCTTCACAACTCCCAGTCTCTAGCTCAAAGAGTCATAGAAACCACCTTGCATGTGAGTGCAAGTGCTAGAAAAAGACTTTGGGAGCTGAGCAAGCCACTTTACAAAAGAAGGAAGAGGATTCGACCTCCCTATATCAAGGCCATTTACTATGTCCTCCTCTCTCCTCCCATCTGCTTCTATTTAATCGGGTTCAGCCTCACTTCTATCTCCTGTTGTGAGTTCATTTGACCCTAAAAATTTGCAAGTGTTTATCACTCCTTCGATTGAGCTACCCCTTTTGATGTCCCTTTCAGATATCCCACCTTTCCCTCAACCCATGGACATGCTGAATACCTTAATGGTGTTTGTCATGGTTTTCTCCTCCTCCTCCATGCCTCTTGCCTCGTTTGTGGGGATTTTGCATCCCTTGATGAAGCAAAGGGTGGAGTTTGGACTTTCTAGCAATGGAGGGCATAAGAGCAGTGCAGCTTCTCCAAAATGTGGTCACACGCTAGCTTGTTCTACTCTAGTGATGGATCCAGCTTCGACATCCCCTAAGTTTTTCACAACTCCTGAATCACTTGGTGAGCCCAACAGTAAGTCTCGGGCATCACCCTCCCCATCCATTGAAGTACAATATGGAATTCCTATAAAGTGCATGTTCAACTCTCTGGATGAGGTCCCAACCTTGTCGGCGATATTCACAAAATTTTTGACCATAGCTCCACAAGAGCCTAGAAGAGAAGACCTTGTGGGGCCTTCTTCCTTAGCCCTTGTTGTGGAAGGGTCGAAAGCACCTCCCCTTAATATTCCACCATTGCAGGCTCATTCATCATCCCCTTATAATGATCTAGATTGGGAAGCAAATGACCTCTTGGTCAATGAGTGTTAGGGGAGGCATCTTCTTTATCTTTAGATTAGATGTGTGTTCATTGTGATGTGTCTCCTCATCCTTGTATTATATGTTATTGGATGACCCTTGTCACCCTTGTAGGTACTTGGATACATGAGTGATTTTGTTTCGTAAACTTTCTTCTATCTATATCATCATTCTTCCATGTTTGTGTCTTGATTTTTGGAAAATTTGGGACGATGCAAAGTGTTGGGGGCATTTAAGCTAACCTTCCATGTTGACCCATTTTTTTATTTTTCACTTTGTTTTATGTGCATTCCTCTTGATCTGGTGGGGATTGATGATCTTTCACCTTGCACCATGGTTACCTACTATTTATATAAGCATGAGCAGATTTGACCCCACAAAACTAGGTCCCCGTGTTTCTCATTTTTCATTTCTCTCTTCTTTGCTTGATTTATGATGTTTTGGTGCCTATGTATTGTCCCTAATGTGTGGGAAAACATCACCATGGTGACATCCTACTATGTCCCGTAGGCCACAACATCACCTTTTTCCTTTTTTATGCTTGCTCTTTCTCTCCTTAGGTTGTTGCATGCCTCTGAGTTTAGCACACACCACCCTAAGTGGGGGCTATCATGTCAACCTCAAATTTTCAAAAAATGAATTCATTTCCAACGAATCTATTCTTAGAAATCTTTGCAAACTTTTTCAAAAAACACATTCTCAACTTGGACACTCAACAAAACATGTTCCATTCATCATGGGTTTGCAAAGAAAAAACTTGAGAACTTTCCTTCAAGGAGGGAGAAACTTTTCCTATGGGAAAATCCTTGACCTTCCCCTCACAATGGGGTATGTTCTTCCTATCGAATTCCTTGATAATGTGAACATCTTTTTAAAGGATTCCTTTCTGAATCGATTTGTGAAAATAATTCTTACAATTTCAAACAGTGTGTCCCTTGAGTGGACCCCTCTACTTTTGAATGGTTGCCAAGGGACCCCTTTGAAAGTTATTGATCATCAAAGCTTGCGCCTCTTTGATAGTCTTAAGGGAAATTCAGTGAGTGGGGGACAATATGTATCTCACTGAATACCTCTAGGATTTTTATAGAAAGTTGGCTCTTCTCTAAGTTTGGGAAAAGAGTAGAAAAAATGTAAACAGAAAAACATTAAAAGTGGCGATGCGCCAACACTTTTACAAAATTTTAAAACCACAAGTTTCCTTCTATGAGTGACATGATAGACACATAACACCACATCCCTTCATTGTTGGGAAGAGAACGAACAACAGAGGCTAGATACAAGAACAAATGAAGTCATTCAATCCACTTGCAGGAAGTGTGTATTAAGATCTGACCAAACATAGAAGTTCAAGAATCAATAGAAAAACATTCAAAAGAAACATAAACTCTTCCGCTTAATATAGCATATCATGAAGCAACAATAATCCTGCAAAGAAAACAGAGAAGTCCAATGACATAATCCAGTTTCTATGGATTATAACTTGATCATATACACAAACAACATGGAAATCCAATAATCAAACTATTCATATTAAGAAAGACACAATGTTCTATTTTGGACAAAGATATAAAGAAAGAACTATTGACAAAGTCCATATCATGCAGAGTTTTAATTATTTCTCCCAAATAGCTCATACTTCAAATATAGATGAAATTTAAAATAGAGATTAGATTCCAATCTAATCGAATAATAGTTTGATCATATAAAAGACATAACATACCAGAGAGAAGTAGTGTTATGTAAACTTAAAAGAAAATATTTCTACTAACTATGAAAACTAAGGAAACTTTTTCCAAAAGGAAAACTTCAAGAACCCTTTCCTCATGTTTTTGTTTTCAATTTATATCCACCAAGGAGAGAGAAACGTTGACCTCGTTCAAAATTAATGATTGTCAGAAGTCCACTCCTGATAGGTTGTAAATTTGATCCTAGATCTTTTGTTAGGTTGTTGCAATCCTGCTCATCAACTTTCAACTGTTGCATTAATATCATTTAGATATTTCAACAATATTACCCCTCATAATCACTCGAATCCTAGAAAGACAGTCTAGAAAGATCTTTTTGATCAATCAAGTGGATTTGGTGGAACCGACTCACATCCCTTCATTAGAACAAGTAAAAATGTATTCTGAAAGACTCCAAATGAAGACTCCCAAGATACAGCTCCTCTAGTTCGAAGAGATGGCGTGTCACACGGGTGGGTAGTTTCAAATTCATGAAAAGAAGATTCAAGAAATCATCCACCAAGCTAACACATGGTCTGACTCCTTGCTGAGAAGAAAGTGATTAACAAAACACACACAACCACCACAGGGTGCATTGTGCGTCCTTTAGAAATACAATCTCTTTGCACGTAGATTCTTCCTGAAGACAAATATAAGGCCGAAGACCAAAAGTAGACTAGAAGGAAAAAATTTGTTTCATAGTTATGGCGACTCACAAGGGGTTTTCACTTGTGAAGCCATGAACCTAGACCTTTGGTCATTCTTGGAGTTTGAGGAAGGCGGAATGCAACATTTCCTAATCAGCATCAGTCGGTTGGGCAAGGCTATAGAAGGATTTATATGCCTAATCTAGCTCAAAGAATCATTTAAAAGAAACAAATCCCCATCTTGCTGAAACGACTCCTAGAAGATAGTAAATATGAGAAATCTAAAGAACTTCATTCTCAATGTCGTATGCTGCAGGTGTTGAACTCGACTTTGGAATTTTTGCAGAAGTCCAAACCTTATTTCTGACTTCTTCTATAATCTTCTCAATTGATAATATATCTCCATTCACTGAAAGGAATGGAGGTAACCCAGAACTATATAAGACCTTGAAATCCTTCTTAATTTTTTTGACCCTCTTGTTTAACACCGCTTGGTTGTTCTTGGTGTTGGCCTCTACTTTATGAAAGTGAGTGAACTCACTTGCTTTACTAGAGGCAGGGCCCTCTAATCTACAATCCCTGCACTTCTTAGGGCCTCATCTGTCACCACACAGAGCTTGGAGATCATGTTTTTCAACTTGGCCACTTGGGGAGCATATTCCTAAAGAGTTTGGTCAGCCAACGAGCCAACCTTTTCATTTATTTGTTAGGCATCCCTTATAAATTGTAAGGTTGGTTTCAAAATGGTGAGTGCAATACTGATTTTCTCCCAATAGGTGGATACCAACCTTATCTTTACAGGAAGGGTCATAGACCTTTGTGCAATTGCTAACTCTTCTTGTAATTGAGCCTCTTTTGCCTTCAACCTCTACTCCAGTTGATTTCTCTTGAGAGCTTCTACTAGCTCAGAAACTAAATTTCTAACCTCTTGATTATGAGCATGAAAAGAAAACTCAGCTTCTTGTTTGTCACTCTTTAAATTTTCAGCCTCCTCTCAGGCCTTTTGTAGACTGTTGGAAGCCTAAGTTCATACATCATCCTACTCCTTCTTTATACTCTCTCCAACACATTGGTGTTCTACACTAGATTGGCATTCAACTACAAGCTCACCTTTCAACTTGTCTATCTTAGTGTACAACTAGATCGTCTTATCTTGAAGCACTAGAAGAGATATTGTTGCTTCCTCTTGTTGGTCTTGCACCTGCATTATGTGGGTTCTGACTGCAACCAACTCATTGTTTCTTTTACATTTTCCAGCTCACTTTCATGCTTTCTTAACTTTCGATCTAGCCGCTCATAATCTCTATACACTACCTTCTAAGTGTTCTTGGCCATATCTACCTTGTCGGACAGATGAATTTCATTCAAATCTAGATCCACTACTCTGATATCATAGTCCAACTAAATTTGTCCTTCAAGTCAAGATGCAATTAGCTTCATGGTAGTAATCCATAGAGATTTTATGTCTTCATTAAAAAAACTTTGAATCTTTTTGGCAGCTAGAATCTTGGCATTTTTCTCCCTTCTTTTCTATTTCCTATTTTGTCGAGCCAGCTTAGTTGCATCAAAATTCTTCTGAAGAGTCTATGGGGAATCAATGCTTTGTGCTATGATAGAAGCACCAGGTGGCAGAATGAAAATAGTAATAGAAGGGGACACTTAAGATGTATGGGCATGTGGGCAAGCAAATGAGAGAGTAATCATTAAAAACGGTGAGATGCCAAATTGAGATTGGGCACTAGAAGTACTAGTTGGAGTAAAAAGAGCAATAGATGGAATAGATGATTTCTATTTGAATGCAAACGAGCCTAGGGCAATGGGTAGCATGGATGATTTAGCTTTCTCAATGGGGCCCTAGATAGGGTGATTAAAGAGTCTATAGTGGCTGAAGTAGATGCTGCTTTCTCGGCATGCGGGGGCACATCACTTGGTATATCAAAAATGATAGGGGGCTCATTCATAACCAAAAGATCAAGGACAGTAGGTAGAGGATTCCTTTCAACAGGTGGGGACAAAGGATTGACCAAAGATGCAGAAATAGGAAGAAGAGGGGGAGAAATACTTACATGAACCATGACCGTCAGAAAATTCTAGAGAGCGAACTCTTCTTCTTCCTTATTTCCAATAGTTGCATCAAGTATGTCCAAGTCTTGGACTCGTCATATCTCCGTTCAACTTGAACTAGAGCATCCCGACCCCTTAGCAGATGATCCCTCTGAAGCTTGACCTTCTTGTTTTGTGGTTGATTCTCTTAGGGACCGTCGAGATATTTTTCCCTTGCTTCAAACACTGGCAGAAGATGTAAGACCCCTCTGTTTTGCTCTTTTGATCGAACAATGTCCTATTGGTTATGCTGTGTTTTCTGGTAATGCTTGGACTGTGGTACTTGATTTCTAATTGATCTTTTTCTACAAAATGATGTGCTTGTTATATTTTGATGTAATGGTGATTTATTTAGGTGTTATTATTATGACATGCTTTGAGATTAGCATTGTGAATATTTGAATTTATGATGTTTTATATTTGGATTATATTATTGATGTTAGATTTGTTAGTTGGTAGTACTGTATTGGTGAAGGGGACGAAACTGCATCACTCGCTTGTGAGCGCCCTATGATTCCGTTATTCCCTCTTCACGGTGTGTTTTATATGATGCAGATATACATGTGCGATATTCTATTGTTTGCAGGTTGATAGGTACAAGACACTGACTCCACCTGGTTTCACAGGTCTGAGCGTGTCCATTGCCAACGACATTTGACTGGGAGATAGTAGCTAGGTTTCTCGTGTCAATCCATCACCCTAGTCTTGTGTTTGTCGTCAGTTTTTTCTAGTTCTGTTGAATTAAATGTTATTGTTCTCTTGCTTTGATCTTATTATATTGCAAGTTAGAAAATTTAAATAAATGACCTATGTGGTTAAATTGTTGGTTTAATTAATCCGGTTATATTATAAAAAATGTTATTTTATTTATGGATTAATTTAATGTAATTAATAAAATAATTAAATCTTGGATTTGATTTATTTTATTAATTTATTTAAATTAATTATGTTGAAATGAAGTTATTTATGCATTTTGGTAATTATAGTTTTTCTTGAATTGAAATTAAATTGAAAATTTAAGAAAATGTTTAAATGTTATTTTTGGAAATTAGAAAAAGGCAAAATTGGAAATTAGGGATATTTTCAAAAGTTTGACTTTAGGGTTTGAGGAGATATTTTTCTATTTTGCTATTAATTGGTTTTTGGGGAAAAAAATGAGGAGAGGATGGAAAAATGAAAAAATGGAGAAGGGAAGAATTTCTGGTTTTGGGGGTTTTGGATTTGTATGGAGGGACTGGATTTTGAAGAGGAATCATGGCACCCTTTTGGATCTTATCAAACTTCTCGAACCAGGTTTTCTTCTTTGTTAAATTAATTGCATTTTGAAAGAGTTTTCAATTCTCGTTTGTTTATCGAAATTATATATAAATCTTGTTTGAGATTTGCATGAAAAACCCATCTTGAATTTGGATTCAAAACTTTGAAAATCTGTGTGTGAAAATGTGGTTCTTCAAGAAAAAATTGCATCATAACTGTATTTGATCAATCCTGCTATTGTTTGTTCAAATTGAAATTGTTGTATACAAATATATATATATATGATCAAACATTTATATATATTCATACTTATTTATTTATCCCTTGTTCTCAAATTTTAACTGTGTGATGTTAAAATTGAAACAAAGGCAAACCCTGGTTTTAAAATTAATTTTTGGGATTTTTTAAAGAAAATCCATAGGGTTTTGAAATTTTTGAAATGAAAACAAAAAATAAAATAAATAAAAGGAGGGTTTGGGGGGACTGTGGGAGGAGCTGCCCCCACCGCCGCCCCCATACAGGGGATGGTTGTGGAGGTCGAGCCTCCACGCAGCCCCCACTCCCTTCACCCGCACCAGTCGCTACCTACGGCTTGGCTGTGTGTAACATAGTCGGCGCCCTTAGGGGAGCCGACTGTGTTACCCATAGTCGGCCCAAGGTTTGGGTTCGACTGTGGTTGAACCAGCTATGCCCTGCAACAAAACCATGGTCGTCGGCTTGCATGAAAACGTCCGCCGCCTCCTCCAAAAATGCGTGCCCTAAAACACGTGGTTCGAGGAATGGCATTTGGCTTTTAAAATAAATAAATAAATATATAAGATATATTTATAATATTTTATATTTTTGTAAATTATAACTTATAATATTAAAATGACATTTGATATTATGTTTTATAATATTACAATATAAAATCTTAGAATTTTAAGTACTGGTATTTTGGGTTTGGAAATTTTATTATATGATTTATTAAGTATATATATGTATATATTGAATATATATATATATATATATAATAGTTGTTTTTTAAAATAAAAATGGCATATTTGAAGCATTGGGGAAATTTTAAATTGAATTGAAATAATCAGAAGAATATATTTTGAAAGGATAAATAATTGACTTTTCAGAGATTGTGCTTATTAGATGAATTAATTGATTTTACATGATTTATTTTGCAACAGAAGAAATAGATAATTTGTAAATAATATGTTTTAATTCGACGCAGTAAATAGTTATTCTGTTATTTACAACAATTAGGAGATTAAATATTTGGTTTAAATTTTATCATGTATCTGAAAGAGACAATATTAAGCTAGTTTAATGGAGTCCATAAACTACAGAATTTTACTTAAGGCAATAGATATATGTTGTTTGAAAAAGTAATTGTGATTCTGAATTGATTACTAAAGATAGTTTTCTCGCCTCAGAAATTAGAAAGACAATGGATTATTTTGCTTAAACAGTTGGTGAGGGCAATTGCTTTCCATACTGTGAACTGATTTTTAAAAGGAATATGGATTTAGTATATCCAAATTAAGTTATTTCCTTGCAATTGCTTTTGTGATGATTTTCTTCTATGCCGTGTTTGAGGAATTTGAATTTGTGGGTTCTTAATCAAATTATCGAGTTTAACTCTAAATGATATATTTTTAAAACGAAGAAGTGAATGGTTTATTTTATTATCATTAATTGCAAACATTTGAGTATTAAATACTTGATTCTGGATTATAGCAGAAATAACGGAATTAAGATGATATAGTTTGGAAAAGAATAAATTGTGCTAACATAATTTGTTAATAGACGAATTATTAGATTTTGAAATATTTAGTTGTGTCATTTATTTTAATATATGTGTATAGATTTTTAAATACATATATATTAAAATATAGTTTTAAATGATGTTGAAGTTAAATGTAATTGAGAAACTTAAATTTAAGTTCAATAGTTCAACAGTTCAAATTATTGATTTGATTTAGATGAGAAAATTATAAATCATGTGTAATAGTCGTATTAGTGGATTGAGTTAAAATATTATAGTTGGGAGAGGACAATTATTTGATTTACAGATAACATGTTTAATAGAGAAATTAATTAATGTTTAAATGAATTATTTTGGAAAGAAGAAATAGATGATGCGAAGTAGTATGTTTGAAATGACCAGATAAATAATTATTTTAATAATTACCAGTGATTGAGGAATTAAATGTTAGGTTAAAGTTCTCCTTATGTCGAAAAGAGACATTAGTAAATCTGATTTATTATGGCAACAATCTATTGAATTTTATTGAATGAAGTGGATTTAGGAAATCCGAAGAGGATGAAATTATGATTATTATTTTTATTTACAAGTAATCGAGGGAATTGATTTAGTTATTAAGTTAGTATTTCCCTTCGCTACAACTATTGAACCAATTGATTGTATTAATCAATTAATCTATTAAGACAATTATTATCTTTGTTGTGAGATCTTTTTGAAAAGAAAATGGATTTAGAATATCCAAAGGTAGATATTTCACATGCATTAGTGATTACTCCCTTCGTGTTCTTGTATTGGCATTTGGGTTAAATATGTCTTTAGTCGGTTAAATCTTTTGGAAGGGGTTTAAATTAGGTGGGTTGTCGTATCATGTATCAACCTGCTTAGAATGATGAAGTAAATGTCGTATTTTCAGTATTATTTATAAATTAGGGAATTAAATACCTTGATTAAATTGTTCTCCTTTGCCTGAAAGAGGCGTTGTTTAATTAGTTTCTTTGCGTCATTAACTACTGAGTTATATTAAGGAAGTGGATTTAAGGTATCCAAAGTTAGTTTATTCCTCGCAAATGCTTGTGTGATTGATTCCTCTGTGTTCATGTTTGAGGTAGTGGGTTAAGGGTCGTTGATTGTAAGTCTTCCAGTGGACCCTAGAGTTTGGGAGTTGTTGTTTGTGAGGTCAACCTTTTTGTGATTCCCTTGGTTAGTACTTGAGGTTGTGTCAATGTTCTACCCGGTTTCCATGAACGGGGATGCGTTGTGCCTCCTATGAAAGGAGTGGTTTATATGAATAGTGGCTCCTTGTAAGAGTGGTTGTTATGCTTATTTCCTCCAGTGTTTGGAAAGGGCTTGACTTATGTTTCCTCCTAGTGTTGGAGTGATCATCTTATCTGTTTGTTTGTTCTTGGGTTTCCCTTGGTATTGGTTTAAATGTGTGTTGTAAAGTGAGAGTGACTTTTGTTAGGGGCCAGAGCCATGAGAGGTAAACTGGGTAACCTTTGGAAGGAGTTTATTCAAGTGTCATCTAAAGCAATGGTGATCCATGTCAGTGATGTTATAGTGTCCCTATAGTTGGTACTTGATTGTTTGTGTACGGTTTTCCTAACATACCTGATCTATTATACTTGGAAGCAATGTAACCCTGTTAGATTTGTACTTGGTGTATTTGTGATGTAATTGAGTTGTACGTGTGTTGATCTTGAGTTGTAATTGTGTGATTCGTGTGTCAGTTTGAATCAATTTGGTTTCTGCCTGTGTCTAGAGGTAGTTGGTCTTGTCATGGTACCTTGTTACTATCTCCTAGCACGGGGGGTGGGCCTTTGGGTTCCACTTGGTTGGGTGGTGTGCACCTTACTCCGTTGGGATTCCTTCTTGTTCGTGTTGATGAGGTTTCCAGTTGGAGAGCTCGTGGGATCCAGTTACCTTGTATGCTTTATTCATTTCAGTAATCTTGTAATTTATTACCCCTCTTTTTTATTGAGGTGGAAGTTCTAATATGTAATTCATGTTTTTGGATTTACCTCATTCGGGGAATGAGAGTTGTAATCTTATTGTTAAAAGAGATCTCTTGGTATCTTTAATTTTCTTTGATGAATTTATCTTGTATGGAATGTATGTGTTCTTAACTTCATAAGTATTTAAATGTTGTGGTTTCAATTCCTTAATGTTGTTCATTAGTAATTAAGTAATCTCAGTCTCATAACCTTAGAGGTTGTTGCAATGTGTAGCGAACTTGCATATTAATTATACTTTTAAAAAAAAAATTAGTTCATTTGTTTAGTAAATTGCAACTTCCTCTAGGGTTGCGTGACGGGGCATTACAGAAGATGCATCTTATGATTATTTTTTCTTGGAGCTTCTCCCTTTGTCAAACACTTGTGGTCACGAAGTATGGTGTGGAATTTTCTCCTCTATTACTTTATGGTTGGAATCTAGGTTTCTATTGTTAGAATTAGCTTCTCGGTCATAAATGTCCTCAAAATGTTCATCATATGGGTGAAAGTATCCAAGAAACTTATGTGTACCTCCCATCTCTTGTCAGAATCTCCAGAAGTCTGCCATCTTGTGTTCCAACCACCCTTGCCACTTCATCTAATTTTTTAGGGTTTTACTTGTCAGAACCTCCCTCTAATATCTCACCTATGGTGTATAGAATCTCAAACACTTTGGCCTTTTAGTTGGTATGGGGGCCATTTTAACATACAATTCCAACTTCTCCTAAGTTGGGTTCCTCTTGCACTCCACATATTCTTGTGTCTCATGCTTCAGGGGAAGCTGCTTTGACAGATTGTAGTCCCATGTGTCACATATAAGGACTAAGCCTAGGGCCACCAACAGATTGGTCAATTTCTTGTGTTCTTCATGCTTCTCTAGTACTACTTTTTTGTTTGCAATACAAAGAGGAAGCAGATATAGCTTTGTTTTGGTCCTTCCCCTACCATAGGCATTGTCAGCAAGAGTTTCCTGATGACATGCCTCCAATGCGAAGACCCGATCCATCACAAATATGGGGAGTCAGAACAGTTCTCTGAAAAAACCATGATATCTGATAAATGTAAAATATTCCCCGAAGAAATAATCTATCGAGGTCGATGAATTTTTAATCCATTTCTCAACTTGAGGGGACAAGTGGTTTATTGAATGTGGAAATAGCTCTTGTAACACCAGTCTCAAAAAGTGGTGCACAAACCAATAATAATTACTTTTTCTTGACAAGACATAGCTCCATACAGAAATTGGCTAAATTAACCCCTCTTCATCAAACCTAGAGATAGGAAAATTTCTCTACAGAAACCCAAAGTTCTCACACAAAATTAAATGGACCAAGAAAGAAGAATACCTGAATTTAGACTCAGCTTGGTAATTCTTCTGTTGCATCAACATGTTTGCAGCTATTAAATTGGAAAAATAAAAATATATTTGCTCCCGCTCCCGCTTAATTATCAGAGCCAAAGCCATCTGGAAATAATTAACCTCTTCATCATCATCTAGGCCAAAAATCCAAGCCAACATAGAAAAAAGATCCCATGTGTTATCAAGGAATTTTTAGAATGCTAAAGGAAAAAGAAAATGACCTCTAGTCAGCCTCTCCTCTGTCTCATCATAATAAAAACCCTCTCTCTCATTTGCTTCCTCCCAATAGATCTCCATATATTCCTCAATAAATGGCTCCACACATCAGTTGGGAGGGATGCACAACATCTCTCGTATAGCTAGAGCACAAATTGTGACCTTGATCCTATTGCATGTTATGGTTCCAATTTCTTCATTAAACCTTCTAGCACATGCATCCACTAGCTCTATGCATGGATGTACGACAGGCAACATGAACTGTGGCAGACCACAATTCTAGAGCCAGGAAGCAAAACCCTAAGAAATACCATGATCTTTCATCAAGAAATACCATGATCTTTCATCCTCTAAAATTCTCCCTCTTTGAGATTTTTAGGGTTTGTTGCCAATCTTGGGTCAAAAACATTGTCGACAACATCTTGCACCACTTCTCTTTTAACACTTTTGTCCACCTACACCTTCTTACAAAACTCGAACGGTCAATCCTCAGGCACTAGAGCATTAGAAAATGATCTTCGCCCAAATACATTGGCAAAAGCGAGCCTCTTTGGTACAGATTTTTCCCTTCTTCCAATTGTTGATGGTTTTGCCATGGCTGCTTCAAAATTTGTAGAGATTTTTCATTGAAATGGCCACTTGCATTTTGCTTTCCTCGAAAAAAATCTACCTTTTGGTGTAATTAATTCCCTCAAGAAGTACGCGCAATTAAGGCTATGTCATTACCATTGGTCTATTAAATGATGCTAATGAGGAGATATGTGTGGGTGGTAGATTTGTATCCCTCAAGAATGCCCAAATATCTACAAGAGCAGAATTGGTACATTCATTTCATCGCCTCTTTTCACAAATAAGCTCGTTGTCTTAGGGAGAGTGCCCTTAATTATGTCAATTTTACTTAGTGATACGAAGTACCTTTGAAAAGATGCGCTCATTAATTTATCATATATTAGCATGTTAATCCATGTCTCTTCACTTATGCGAGCTAGCTGATGTTGATGATGGCCAAGGACACATGTCAACAATCGACTTATGCGAGCATTTACTCCCAATGCCCAAAAATTAATTTTGAGACCTTATGTCAGATTTTTGTATGATTTATTCTCCATTCACCGGTTGCTTTGATATTTTCCCATTGTCGTCTCCTCAAAAATAGACCTTCCACTATTTGGGTTCACCGACACCTCTATTTTATAAATAGTTATGCCACCTTAAGGTTATATTCATTTGAAAAGTAAGATCTTTGAGTTTAGCCAACTTCTTGTTTATCTGCATATCATATTTCACTCTGCTACTTTAACCATGTATGTCGACCTAGGTACTCTTGTCCATCTTCTTCCATGATGGCCACAATATGCCTTTACTGGGGAGATTATAGCTGATAGAATCAAATGCTTGATAAAGAGGTGTGATCGGTTGGGGGTAATTTCTTTTCAATGGTTCGTTGGCATGGACTTCATTGAAGATGAAAACCAGATGAGGAGAAATTGAAACATCCTATCCCATTTTGTGGCCTCTCTCCTCGACCTGAATGTCACCAAACCCAAGATAGTGGAGCTATATCACCGAATGTTTAACGTATCTTTTTTGGAAGGGCTCGACAAAATAGTACAAGTTGGCATTCCCAATGTGATGGACCTTCAGCAGTTCATGGATCATGGCATGGACATGCCTTGGCTTCCTTTTCTGAGTGACTTTTGCACCATGGACTTGGAAATCCATTGTGCTCTAGCTACACCTATAACCAGCTACTTCCTTCATGAGTATGGTGTTGAGGATGCTCCTCAGTTCAACTTCAAAAATCATTCTGAGCTTCTGGCCTATAATCATAATGACTGAGGTCGAGGTTCATGCACCATGTGTTGTGTGTTGTGTGTTCCCCACTTTCCTACCTACGAAGAAGAAGAAGAAGAAAATAAAAAAAATGATTATGGGTGACAAGCCCTTGTAACTATGGCTAGAGGCCTATCCCTTTTTTTAATTATTTTTTGTAAAAAATGCCTCCATTTTTCTTTTTTATACTTTTGCTCAAAGACACTTTTTGGGTTTTGCTCAAGAGAGCTTTTCTATTAAATTTTGAGCCTCGGGCTACCCCCATACTGCAAATTCAATAAAAATATAATATATAATGTTGTATTTCCTACTTCTTATGTTTCTTCGTTTTCAATGCTTATTCTAAAACTTAAAATGTTAGTTACAAAAAAATTACATATGGTACATATCTATGAATTTTTTTTAAAGAATATCATACTTTAATGGAACAGTTTCAAATAAACACCTTTTACCAATATCTCTAAAGCATTACCTTCCATATCCTCTAGCTCGTATACATTCTTCTCCTTACACACATTGATTTAGAAATGGCCTTCCATAGTGCTTCAAATTTGGTGTGTTGCCCTGGTTTTGTAGTGTGTTCATCATATTTTAGCACTAGGCTTCCTTCTTAGAAATTTGGGTTGAAATTATTTTTATCAAACCATTGCTTGACCATATTTTGGTGGCCAACCATGGATCCAAAGGCCTTTTCTCTATCTTCCTCCAATTTGAGGAGTTTGTCTATCTGTACTTCCATTTCGTTGCTTTCCTCTATTTCCAGTGCTTTCAGTAATTGTAAGGCAGGGAGTTCCATCAAAATAGGTAGGACTACTTCCTTCCAATACACTAATTTATAAGGAGATTTCTTTAAAATATGCTTCAATGTGATCTGGTCTTCCCACAAAGCAACCCATAGATTTTTGTGTCATTCTCTTTTTCGTTCAAACCTAATGTGCTTGATTAACCTAATTAGGTTTTTATTTGTTGACTCCACTAACCCATTCCCTTGTGGGTAGTAGTTTGAAGAGGTCTTTAGGTAGATCCCATTCGTAATAGTAAAATATGACACCTTTGAACCCACAAAGGCTCAATCATTGTCAGATATGATAGTCTTTGGTGAACTAAACCTAGTCACCAGCCCCTCTAGAAAGCTGAAAATCTCACCTTCTATAGCACCTTTTAGGGCGATAGCCTCTGTCCATCGTGTGAACTAATTGGTTGTTGTGAGGATCCACTTATGGCTAGCATTGGACATGGGGTTTATCATTCTAAAAATCTATAATCCCCATTGAGAAAAATGCTCTTCAGTTACAATGGGACTTAAAGACAAAGAAAAAAAATTCCTCTTGCCAACAAAAAATTGGCATTGAGTACACTTCTGCACCAAATGATGCACTTTAGAAAACATTGAGGACCGATAGTATCCCGCTCACATGTTTTTTCAAGATGGTAGTTTTAGCATAAAAATTTTACTCTCAAGACTGTTGTGGAATTCTGATAAAATCCTTTATGCCTAGCACTTGTCTAAACATAGGAGTAATACTCCATCATAGTTTATTTTAAATAAAATTCGCTCAACTACTATGTACCTAGTGCCTTGCACTCAGTAGTATCTTTGATTGTGGAATGGGAGAGTCATCGGGTAGTGTCCTTTATGCATGTATAGTGTTTGATTCGCCACCTAGGATTCGTTGGACTCAAATTGATTTGAATAGACTTGATCGATCTCCTCGTCGGCTTTGAAACCCAACTCTTGTGCAAGGTATTCACAAAGGCCCCTTCCTCACGCCAGCTTAGTTAGTCTGATATCCACATCATATTCCAAGATCTTAGTGATCCAATTGGCTCATTTTCCAGTTATCTCTCCTTCAGTAATGTATTCCCTTACACTCAAGTGAGCAACCAAAATTGTGATCTTATTGGCCGATAGTAGGTGTTAGAACTTCTTGAGACTCTTGACAATGGAAAAAGCTTGTTTTTCTATAAAATTGTACCTACTTTCGTAACCCATGAGGTTTCTTGAATGAAAAGAAATTGGATGCTCCCCGTTATCTTCCCCACCCTTTTGAGTGAGCACAAAATCTATGCTATGTTGACTGATGTATACATATAAAAAGAAATATTTAGAAAAATCTAGATTAGCTAGCACCGGAGCAGCAAAAATAGCCCTCTTTATTTGCTCGAAAGCTACCTTTCCTTCAGGGGTCCATTTGAACATAAAATTCTTCTTGAGCATCAATGTGATGGGTCTTGTGATGCCTACAAAGTTTTAAATAAACCAATTGACAAAATTAATCTTTCCTAAGAAAGACTATAGCCCCTTTTGATTTATCGGTAAGGGTAAATCCATAAAAGATTTCTCTTTCAGAATCTATTGCAATTCCCTCCTTGGATACTACAAAGCCAAGTAGCTTACCTTGAGGTACTCCGAAAACACATTTTTTGGGATCTAAATAAATCCTGAACTTTTGGCATCTCTACAAAACCTATTCTAGGTGATCAAAATGATCAACCTTCAACTTTGAAAAAACTGCTAGGTCATCCAGATAAAATAGAAAGATTGAATTGATTAATCATGTGAAAGAAACATCCATGGCTCACTGAAAAGTTGTGTCAGCATTCGAGAGTCCAAAGGGAATCTTTGCATATGCGAACATTCCCCACTTGGTGGTAAACATCATTTTATGTTGGTCACCTTCTTTAACATATACCTGATTGTATCAAGAGAAGTTGTTAAGCAATGAGAAAATCTTTGACCCAACTATTTTTTGCAAGATCTGCTCCATGGATGGCAAAGGATCGTGATCTTTTAGCAAGGCCCTATTCAAGTCCCAAAAATTGATGCAAAGCCGGATGTCACCATTTTTCTTCCAAACCGATGCCAGATTAGACACCCAAGTTGAGTGTTTAATCGATTAAATGATTTGTGACTCAATTAATTTAGTGAGCTCTTGTGCCATCAGTGCCTCGACCTTCAAATTAATAGGCCTCTGCTTCTGTCAGACTGGTTTTGACCCTTTTGCCAAATCAATGGTATGTTGGATTATACTAGTATTGTATCCTTTGAGATCATCATAGCTCCATGCTATAACTTTGTTGTACTTACAATACAAATCCCTTAACATTTCTTTATCTTCCCACTAGACATTCCTTCCAACTTTCAGCTTCCTACCTTTTTCGACGTCTATCTCTTCATAATCCTTTTCATTGATTGTGAACCTTTGTTTACCATTCCTCACATATTCACAATCAAAGAGATTATCAAGGTAAATTAAACCCTGAGGGTGCTTATTTCCTTTTATCTGAAGGAATTTCCCATTGGAATATTCAACTTTTGGTTCTAAACAGTCGAAAACTCCTAAATTTTGAATAAAAGTGGCTATCTGGGTGTCATCCTCAAACGCTTTCCAATTCTGATTGTTGTTGAGAATTGATGATCGGACAATGATATGAACAACACTCTGCTTTGAATGGGGAGGTGGCTCAAAGTGTGACTTGATAGAATCCATCTGATCTACTATACTATTCTAGGATCGAGGAATGACTCGCATGTTGAAATCTTCAAAACCTTTAATTAAATCCCATATCTGGTGTCTGTAGGCCTTCATCCTCATGTTTTTAGCAGTTGCTTTCCCTCGGACCTGACTCGCTATTAACTCATAATATCCTAACACTTGCAACCTCTTTGCGCCTATCTGTTCAGTGAGAAATAGTTTGTGGATCAAGGCTTCATATTCTGCATCATTATTAGAGCACGAAAACTGGAATTGATAAGCCTTGAGGGTCTTTGATCGTGTCAGAGATAGCAATCAGACCCCTACTCTAGATCTAGCTTTACATTTAGCGTCATCAAAGTATAAGTTCCACAGATGATTATCCATTGGATCATCATAGCTTTCCCTATTTTTCATCAGTTTCAGATAAACCAGGTCATCATCAAATATCACATACGTACCTAGTCTTGTGGCATGGAAATTGTTGAACGGGTCAGAGTCGATGAATTGGTTAAGGAGAAATTCCTCTTCAGGGGTCCACTTACTTGTATCTTCTTCATCTTCTAACATTTCCATGTAATATCCCTCTTTTCTTGAAAAAGAAGTATGTGTTGCTTCAAAATAGAGGACAACATTGTTTGCTATCTTTTCTAGGTGCAAATATTCTAAAAGAATCTTCATCTTTGCCCCATGCTTGGTTCTTAATATCAAATGGGACTAGTCTAGTGCCAAATATCCACCCAGATTTGCGGTGAAATCTCTAGAAAGACACATCCTGAAGACCGGGGGAATACACTATTACAACTACCTCTTGAAAAACTATCTGACTTGGGAATGAAAAGAGGGTTAAGGATAACTCTTTTATCCGACCGATTGTTGGAACCTTCTTTCTATCCAACTGCATGATTCCCTTTTCCAAAGGTTCATACTTGAGCATTAAGGCATCATCCACTTGCTTTGGCATGACTGTTGTACTAGCTCCCGAGTCAATCATATTGTTGTGCAAAAGTTTTTCTCCCAAAGTTTTTCTCCCACAATTAATGTTAAAAATAAAGGAGTGTTTTTTGTCTTGCTTACCTCTTTCTCTTTTGCTTCATTCGTGTCATTTGTATAAGTTGCAACCTTCAAAATTTGAGGATCTAACGCAAGATTTTTATCTTTACTCTGATTGCACGATAGGATTTGGTCTGTCTGTGGTCTTGGTTCTTCATTTTTTAATTCTTCCTAAAGCAATTTCTTTTGCTCGGGAATAGGTATTACATCCCATAGAGACACATTGTCAGGTGCCTTTTTCAATTGCTCCACCACATTAAGTGTTCTGACTAGCGGGACCTTTGGTCTGAATGGTGGATTCTCTCTTGGCTTTAGAGGAAGATGGTCTATCATGAATGGGTTTGATGTCTTATTAGACAATTTTTTGAGCGATGGTGAAATCTTTTGTTGTTGAGTTAGTTGAACAGTCGGCTGGGGAAGCTATCCTTCTCGCGACGATGGTTGGTGAGGCTAAAAATGGGGCAGAGCTTGTGGCACATATTCCCCCATGATCCTTCTCTTGGATCTGGTGTTGTAGTCTAACTTTACTTGCAAAGTGTTGGTTGTCAGACCTTCGTTCGTGAATATCGCATCTTCTTCTTCCATCCAAGAAAAAAGTGCTTGATTGGGTGCAATGTCCAACTCTTACTCTATGGACATCCCTTTCATTTGTGCTCTAAATCAGGCATTCTCCATCTCAAAAGACTCATATCCTTCTGCATTTGGTTGTGCACCTTTGTTCCTTTGCTTTGTTTTCCTTTGCTACAGGTTTCCTTTGGGGAAATTTTGAGGCATATGGTTGTCATTACAGAGAAAACACCAAGCATTTTCATCATCCACCAGATTATTTTGACTTGGAATCAACTCTTTGTTGTGGTTGTCCTTAACCATTTGTAATAGCATGATGGTCGAGACTATTTGATTGGCGGAAGCCACTTTTTGACCTCCCCGACCCAAAGTTCCTTGGTGTGTACTTTATTGATTTTCTAGATAGAAGGGCCTCCCTCCTTGGTAGGTTTTAGTATCTTTCTTCAGAGGAGTCACTTTCTATCACTTTATGAGAACTAGCTCATTAGCAAAATACTGCATCAAACTCTTCATATCATTAAGGTCTATTGCTATAGAGGCAAAACTTGATGTGCTCAGCTGCACAGTCAGGTATATGTACATAGACTGGGGTGGAGCTTAGCCCGTCATCTGTGTCACAAAAGTGTTAGGAGCAGACTCTTCTCAGAGTGGCATGCCTATAATTTCCATAAAAATAGGCATCGGAGGTTGTGGCAAAAACTTTCTCACATCTATCAAATTGTTATGTGCATGTACTGCCACTTCATACGCATCGAGTAGGGTATCCCCTCCCATGGAAGTTATCAATACCACGATATCTGAATTGATGGATTTTAAGTAGAACATGAATGCCATGGCAGCTTGAGGTCATGCAATTGTTGGGATCCTCTGCCAGGTTTTGTTAAACCTG
>CM021101.1:671451696-671686938 GCA_007115665.2 Sequoiadendron giganteum
ACGAGCATCAAAACCTAGTCCACAACTTCTGGGTACATTGTCAAGAGAAGTGTGCAACACCTACCGATGGAGAAAATCAAGGTCACCTCTAGTTTTCCCACTGGTTTAAATAATGAGTTTACCACTAGTTTTATGCTAATGAGATGGGTTTCATTGAATAGACCCCTTGTGTGCCTACTCCTCTAGCATCCCCTATGCGTTCATCTATAAATGAGGACAATGTTGTACATGTTCCTGTAGAAAACCTTATGGCATTAGATAATAGATTATTAGATCTTGTAAATCACCTAGAGAAAGCGTTGAACATGGTGAGAGCCGCTAGGCTTGCAAGTAAGGTGAGATAGTTGCTAGGGAAAGATCGAACATTCATAGAATTTTTGCACGGCCTCACCAATCTAGCCGAAGCCTATGTCTCTTCATATAGACCTAGACCAGGTACCACCTAGGGAGAATTTCTTGATGGCTATGAAATAAAAATAGGAATCTTAATGCCCACTACGTCCGTTTGCATGGCCGAATCAAGGCCCGCGATCAGTATCTCTTTCACTCCCCAAGGGCCTTGCACTCTTAAGGTGATTAAAAAACCCCTTGGGTTTAGTTTCACCCCTCTTACTGCACCTAGCGATAGAGGCTCTGGTGGAATGGCTGGTGGTGGCCTTGGTAGCGAAGGTGGCGCTAGCCAAGGTGGCTTTGGAGGAGGTCATGGAGGTTGATTTGGTAATGGAAGTGGCTCTGATGGAGGCCCTATCGATGGAGGGGTACTGGCAGAGGCTACAGTGGTGGTTCTGGAGGTTCCTCCAGAGGTGGTGTTGGTAGTGGTGGTTTTGGAGGTTCCACTGGTCCCTTGTCATCTACTGACCCTATTTTGAATGCCTTGCTTTAGAATATGGGTCACATGCAAAACCAGCTGGCAAGTCTCTCCCAAGCTTCTGTTCAACCTATCTTTCAACCCTTTTTTCTAGCATAACCCATTATTGGTAAAAATCCTAAGTACCCCCTTCCCACAAGGAATGGAGATTCCCAAATTTGAGAAATATGGAAACAAAGGGGACCCAAAAACACATGTTTCCACCTTTAATTCCATGTGTACAGACTTCTTCCATCATGATGCATTGATGGAAAAACTATTCCCTTAATCTCTTAAGGATACAATTCTCGAATGGTACTATTCCTTTCCTGACAATTCATTTTCTCATTTTCTCAACTTGTAAATCAGTTTCTTTGATAGTTCCAAGCCAGCATCGGATCGAAGATGACCTTTTCAGATCTGATCTGGTGCAAGAAAGAGGATAATGAGAAGATAATTGATTTCATGGTATGGTATCAAGCACTCTTTTCATAGATCTCGTACCTGTTGCCCGATTTTGATGTGGAGAAGGTGTTTATATGGAACCGATAGAGACCTTGGTAGGAAATCTTTTCCCTTATGAAGTATCCTTCTTTCACACATTTATGTTTGGTATTATGAGAATATTAGAAAATGATAGTTTAGTTCAGGGGATCCTCCTCATTCTCCCATTCAAAAGGAAATTTCATTGTATCGATCTCGAGAAAAGGTAAGGCTATTGAAAATTTAGTAAATGCAACGAATGATAAAGGCCTCAGAGGCAACAAAAATTTCACAAAGTTAGCAGAATCTTATTCTTCCATCTTGCAAAAGTTATTGAGGGATAAGACCATGACCTTGGAGAAAACAAAAACTCTCAAGGAACCTTACCCTAATTGGTATTATGAAAATTCCTTTTGTCAGTACCATCGATTCAATGGACATGATACTGAACATTGTAAGCACCTGTGTCATGAGATATAGGACCACATTGAGGATGGTACTATTCATCTTGATGAGAATAAGCAAAACACAAAGAAGCCAGTAGTGAAACCAAATAGCGAGTTACAGATATAGACAGACCTTTTTCTATTGCATTTTTCCAACTTAATTGTTGATCCCTCTGACTCTATCACTCAGCCTGAGGCATACGTTAATATGGTCACAACTACTCCTACCATGCATCCTATGATCAGATCATCATATGCAACATTCACCTCGTATAATATGCCCTTGAACAATAAGCCCTCTCCACTCTACATTCCCACTTGTCTCAATGGGAACATTGTGACAAGGGTCTTAGTTGACCTTATGAGTCTACTGAATGTAATTACGGAGGAGATGTTATGGTTGAATTCATTGTAGAATGAGGAGTATGAAGAAACATGGTCTACCATCCGTACACACAATGGCCTCTCTCTCAAACCGTATTTCTCAATAACGCTCATTTTTGTAGTTGGACCTAGGGTCATAGACACAATCTTTAATGTTATTCTAAAATTAGATTTGTTGAGTGAAGTTAGGCATACCTTCACTAGCTTCCATGAATGGAATAAATTTTGTCATTCACAAGTGTTTGCAATTCTCCCACAAAAGTGTTGTTCATGTGGTGCATGACACTAGATACCAACCATTGGTGTCTCGTGGGGGCTACTTGTTGGATCAATTTTGGACCACCCTGATTGGTCCGCTTCCCTTAAGAATTGAACTAATTTACAAAATTTGTGTGAAGTATAAGACAGAGGGAAAAGGATAGTCGAATTTGAACCTTTTGGTAGTACAACAAGAAGTTTCCTCCTCTTCTCAAAAGGGAAAGGAGAGGCTTGCCCATCCTCGGGGTGCCTCTTTCGTTCCACTTTTCAAAGAATATTTTTTAATGAATACTCATGGTTTTTACCTAAGGAGTCTGATGATACTAGCTTGGTGCAAACCCAAGATTCGAATATCTAATCTTCCTACTACACCTCTTGGACCTTGCCCCTACCTATATATGGTAGAGGGAAGGGTACCTAAGGGGAATCCTCTATGTCTCGGCCTCTGTGGCCTCCCATCACTCCTTCTCCTAAATTCGTTAATGAGAAGAGGCTTTTCACTGAAGCGCTAAAGTCGACTCCCTCTGCTATCTCCCAATCTCTTCCTCCTGCTCCCATTTAGGAGCCTATCCCTCTACCGGAAGTGGTTGTGATGGACATCCCTATGACTAAGCAGTGGCCTTTTGTCCCTTCACAACTCCCAGTCTCTAGCTCAAAGAGTCATAGAAACCACCTTGCATGTGAGTGCAAGTGCTAGAAAAAGACTTTGGGAGCTGAGCAAGCCACTTTACAAAAGAAGGAAGAGGATTCGACCTCCCTATATCAAGGCCATTTACTATGTCCTCCTCTCTCCTCCCATCTGCTTCTATTTAATCGGGTTCAGCCTCACTTCTATCTCCTGTTGTGAGTTCATTTGACCCTAAAAATTTGCAAGTGTTTATCACTCCTTCGATTGAGCTACCCCTTTTGATGTCCCTTTCAGATATCCCACCTTTCCCTCAACCCATGGACATGCTGAATACCTTAATGGTGTTTGTCATGGTTTTCTCCTCCTCCTCCATGCCTCTTGCCTCGTTTGTGGGGATTTTGCATCCCTTGATGAAGCAAAGGGTGGAGTTTGGACTTTCTAGCAATGGAGGGCATAAGAGCAGTGCAGCTTCTCCAAAATGTGGTCACACGCTAGCTTGTTCTACTCTAGTGATGGATCCAGCTTCGACATCCCCTAAGTTTTTCACAACTCCTGAATCACTTGGTGAGCCCAACAGTAAGTCTCGGGCATCACCCTCCCCATCCATTGAAGTACAATATGGAATTCCTATAAAGTGCATGTTCAACTCTCTGGATGAGGTCCCAACCTTGTCGGCGATATTCACAAAATTTTTGACCATAGCTCCACAAGAGCCTAGAAGAGAAGACCTTGTGGGGCCTTCTTCCTTAGCCCTTGTTGTGGAAGGGTCGAAAGCACCTCCCCTTAATATTCCACCATTGCAGGCTCATTCATCATCCCCTTATAATGATCTAGATTGGGAAGCAAATGACCTCTTGGTCAATGAGTGTTAGGGGAGGCATCTTCTTTATCTTTAGATTAGATGTGTGTTCATTGTGATGTGTCTCCTCATCCTTGTATTATATGTTATTGGATGACCCTTGTCACCCTTGTAGGTACTTGGATACATGAGTGATTTTGTTTCGTAAACTTTCTTCTATCTATATCATCATTCTTCCATGTTTGTGTCTTGATTTTTGGAAAATTTGGGACGATGCAAAGTGTTGGGGGCATTTAAGCTAACCTTCCATGTTGACCCATTTTTTTATTTTTCACTTTGTTTTATGTGCATTCCTCTTGATCTGGTGGGGATTGATGATCTTTCACCTTGCACCATGGTTACCTACTATTTATATAAGCATGAGCAGATTTGACCCCACAAAACTAGGTCCCCGTGTTTCTCATTTTTCATTTCTCTCTTCTTTGCTTGATTTATGATGTTTTGGTGCCTATGTATTGTCCCTAATGTGTGGGAAAACATCACCATGGTGACATCCTACTATGTCCCGTAGGCCACAACATCACCTTTTTCCTTTTTTATGCTTGCTCTTTCTCTCCTTAGGTTGTTGCATGCCTCTGAGTTTAGCACACACCACCCTAAGTGGGGGCTATCATGTCAACCTCAAATTTTCAAAAAATGAATTCATTTCCAACGAATCTATTCTTAGAAATCTTTGCAAACTTTTTCAAAAAACACATTCTCAACTTGGACACTCAACAAAACATGTTCCATTCATCATGGGTTTGCAAAGAAAAAACTTGAGAACTTTCCTTCAAGGAGGGAGAAACTTTTCCTATGGGAAAATCCTTGACCTTCCCCTCACAATGGGGTATGTTCTTCCTATCGAATTCCTTGATAATGTGAACATCTTTTTAAAGGATTCCTTTCTGAATCGATTTGTGAAAATAATTCTTACAATTTCAAACAGTGTGTCCCTTGAGTGGACCCCTCTACTTTTGAATGGTTGCCAAGGGACCCCTTTGAAAGTTATTGATCATCAAAGCTTGCGCCTCTTTGATAGTCTTAAGGGAAATTCAGTGAGTGGGGGACAATATGTATCTCACTGAATACCTCTAGGATTTTTATAGAAAGTTGGCTCTTCTCTAAGTTTGGGAAAAGAGTAGAAAAAATGTAAACAGAAAAACATTAAAAGTGGCGATGCGCCAACACTTTTACAAAATTTTAAAACCACAAGTTTCCTTCTATGAGTGACATGATAGACACATAACACCACATCCCTTCATTGTTGGGAAGAGAACGAACAACAGAGGCTAGATACAAGAACAAATGAAGTCATTCAATCCACTTGCAGGAAGTGTGTATTAAGATCTGACCAAACATAGAAGTTCAAGAATCAATAGAAAAACATTCAAAAGAAACATAAACTCTTCCGCTTAATATAGCATATCATGAAGCAACAATAATCCTGCAAAGAAAACAGAGAAGTCCAATGACATAATCCAGTTTCTATGGATTATAACTTGATCATATACACAAACAACATGGAAATCCAATAATCAAACTATTCATATTAAGAAAGACACAATGTTCTATTTTGGACAAAGATATAAAGAAAGAACTATTGACAAAGTCCATATCATGCAGAGTTTTAATTATTTCTCCCAAATAGCTCATACTTCAAATATAGATGAAATTTAAAATAGAGATTAGATTCCAATCTAATCGAATAATAGTTTGATCATATAAAAGACATAACATACCAGAGAGAAGTAGTGTTATGTAAACTTAAAAGAAAATATTTCTACTAACTATGAAAACTAAGGAAACTTTTTCCAAAAGGAAAACTTCAAGAACCCTTTCCTCATGTTTTTGTTTTCAATTTATATCCACCAAGGAGAGAGAAACGTTGACCTCGTTCAAAATTAATGATTGTCAGAAGTCCACTCCTGATAGGTTGTAAATTTGATCCTAGATCTTTTGTTAGGTTGTTGCAATCCTGCTCATCAACTTTCAACTGTTGCATTAATATCATTTAGATATTTCAACAATATTACCCCTCATAATCACTCGAATCCTAGAAAGACAGTCTAGAAAGATCTTTTTGATCAATCAAGTGGATTTGGTGGAACCGACTCACATCCCTTCATTAGAACAAGTAAAAATGTATTCTGAAAGACTCCAAATGAAGACTCCCAAGATACAGCTCCTCTAGTTCGAAGAGATGGCGTGTCACACGGGTGGGTAGTTTCAAATTCATGAAAAGAAGATTCAAGAAATCATCCACCAAGCTAACACATGGTCTGACTCCTTGCTGAGAAGAAAGTGATTAACAAAACACACACAACCACCACAGGGTGCATTGTGCGTCCTTTAGAAATACAATCTCTTTGCACGTAGATTCTTCCTGAAGACAAATATAAGGCCGAAGACCAAAAGTAGACTAGAAGGAAAAAATTTGTTTCATAGTTATGGCGACTCACAAGGGGTTTTCACTTGTGAAGCCATGAACCTAGACCTTTGGTCATTCTTGGAGTTTGAGGAAGGCGGAATGCAACATTTCCTAATCAGCATCAGTCGGTTGGGCAAGGCTATAGAAGGATTTATATGCCTAATCTAGCTCAAAGAATCATTTAAAAGAAACAAATCCCCATCTTGCTGAAACGACTCCTAGAAGATAGTAAATATGAGAAATCTAAAGAACTTCATTCTCAATGTCGTATGCTGCAGGTGTTGAACTCGACTTTGGAATTTTTGCAGAAGTCCAAACCTTATTTCTGACTTCTTCTATAATCTTCTCAATTGATAATATATCTCCATTCACTGAAAGGAATGGAGGTAACCCAGAACTATATAAGACCTTGAAATCCTTCTTAATTTTTTTGACCCTCTTGTTTAACACCGCTTGGTTGTTCTTGGTGTTGGCCTCTACTTTATGAAAGTGAGTGAACTCACTTGCTTTACTAGAGGCAGGGCCCTCTAATCTACAATCCCTGCACTTCTTAGGGCCTCATCTGTCACCACACAGAGCTTGGAGATCATGTTTTTCAACTTGGCCACTTGGGGAGCATATTCCTAAAGAGTTTGGTCAGCCAACGAGCCAACCTTTTCATTTATTTGTTAGGCATCCCTTATAAATTGTAAGGTTGGTTTCAAAATGGTGAGTGCAATACTGATTTTCTCCCAATAGGTGGATACCAACCTTATCTTTACAGGAAGGGTCATAGACCTTTGTGCAATTGCTAACTCTTCTTGTAATTGAGCCTCTTTTGCCTTCAACCTCTACTCCAGTTGATTTCTCTTGAGAGCTTCTACTAGCTCAGAAACTAAATTTCTAACCTCTTGATTATGAGCATGAAAAGAAAACTCAGCTTCTTGTTTGTCACTCTTTAAATTTTCAGCCTCCTCTCAGGCCTTTTGTAGACTGTTGGAAGCCTAAGTTCATACATCATCCTACTCCTTCTTTATACTCTCTCCAACACATTGGTGTTCTACACTAGATTGGCATTCAACTACAAGCTCACCTTTCAACTTGTCTATCTTAGTGTACAACTAGATCGTCTTATCTTGAAGCACTAGAAGAGATATTGTTGCTTCCTCTTGTTGGTCTTGCACCTGCATTATGTGGGTTCTGACTGCAACCAACTCATTGTTTCTTTTACATTTTCCAGCTCACTTTCATGCTTTCTTAACTTTCGATCTAGCCGCTCATAATCTCTATACACTACCTTCTAAGTGTTCTTGGCCATATCTACCTTGTCGGACAGATGAATTTCATTCAAATCTAGATCCACTACTCTGATATCATAGTCCAACTAAATTTGTCCTTCAAGTCAAGATGCAATTAGCTTCATGGTAGTAATCCATAGAGATTTTATGTCTTCATTAAAAAAACTTTGAATCTTTTTGGCAGCTAGAATCTTGGCATTTTTCTCCCTTCTTTTCTATTTCCTATTTTGTCGAGCCAGCTTAGTTGCATCAAAATTCTTCTGAAGAGTCTATGGGGAATCAATGCTTTGTGCTATGATAGAAGCACCAGGTGGCAGAATGAAAATAGTAATAGAAGGGGACACTTAAGATGTATGGGCATGTTAAGGCTTTAAACTCCAAACTCTTACTCCTTACTCTACTGCTTCTCACATGTGATACAGAACCTACAACTCTTCTTCTCCTAGGTACCAAGGATGGTAGTTGGGAGTACTGAATGTTACCCTTCGAGGATGCTCTTGTTTGAACCCTGGGCATGAAACCTCCAGTTTCCTTTCTTGGTCTGATTTTAGAAATATTTTTGACTTCTAATCAGGCCTTCAGAACTAGTCCCACTAGGCATGCCATAAAAAGAACTATTGATCATCAAATCTTGCGCCTCTCCAACATTCTTATGGGAAATTTAGTGAGTGGGGGACAATATGCGTCTCACTAAATACCTCCGAGATTTTTATAGAAAGTTGGCTCTTCTCTAAGTTTGGGAAAAGAGTAGAAAGAAATGTAAGCAGAAAAACATTAAAAGGGGCGATGTGCCAACACTTTTATGAAATTTTAAAACCACAAGTTTTCTTCTATGAGTAACATGATAGACACAAAATACCACATCCCTTCATTGTTGGGAAGAGAATGAACAACAGAGGCTAGATACAGGCATAAATGCAATCATTCAATCCACCTATAGGAAGTGCGTATTAAGATCCGACCAAACATAGAAGTTCAAGAATCAATAGAAAAAAATTCAAAAGCAACATAGACTCTTCCTCTTAATATATCATATCATGAAGAAACAATAATCCTACAAAGAAAACGGAGAAGTCCAATGACATAATCTAGTTTCTACATATTATAACTTAATCATATACACAAACAACATGGAAATTTGATAATCAAACTATTGAGATTAAGCAAGACACTATGTTCTATTCTAGATGAAGATATAAAGAAAGAAATATTGACAAAGACCATATTATGCATAGTTTCAATTATTTCTTCAAAATAGCTCATACTTCAAATATAGATGAAATTTAAAATAGAGATCGGATTCCAATCTGATAATAGTTTGATCATATAAAAGATATAACATGTCAGAGTGAAACAGTGTTATGTAAACTTAAAAGAAAATATTTCTACTAACTATGAAAGCTAAGGAAACTTTTTCCAAAAGGAAAACTTCAGGAACCCTTTCCTCATGTTGTTGTTTTCAATTTATAGCCGCCAAGGAGAGAGGAATGTCGACCTCATTTAGAATTAATGACTACCAGACATCCACACATGATATCTTGGAAATCTGATCCTAGATATTTTTTTAGCTCATTGCAATTGTGCTCATCAACTTTCAACTGTCACATTAATATTTGTTAGATATTTCAATAGGATTACCCCTCGTAATCACTCGAATCCTAGAAAGATAGTCTGCCAAAGGTCTTGTCGATCAATCAAGTGGATTTAGTGGCACTAACTCACATCCCTTCATTAGAACAAGGAAAAATGCATTTTGACATCCTTTGAATGAAGACTCCCAAGATACAACTCCTCTAGCACAAAGAGATGACGTTTCACACAGGTAGTTAGTTTCAAATTTGCAAAAAGAAGATTCAAGAAATCGTGTGCCAAGTCGACACATGGTTTGACTCCCAGCTTAGAAGATAGCGATTAACGAAGCGCGCGCAACCACCACATGGTGCATTGTGCGCCTATCAGAAATACAACCTCTTTGTGCACAAATTCTTCTTGAAGACAAAAATAAGGCCGAAGACCAAAAGTAGAGTAAGGCAAAAAAATTCTTCACAAAAGCCTTTTCACTTCTTGACTATCTATATTATTGTCTATCTATTTTCCTATGTTGTTTCTTTATGCTCTTTAGCATGTTTTATCTATAGATTAACATGTTTCTTTGCAATTGTGCATGTGACGTCACTTTCCAATACGACTCTACAGAGTCCCCTTTGAATGGGTGTCCTTCATGAGAGAGAACTTGGAGGATGCCTCCTTGCAGGTATGTGGGCAAGTAAGACGCTTACTACAATGGGTGTCCTTCATGAGAGAGAACTTAGGGATGCCTCCTTGTAGGTCTGCAGACCTATAAGGTGCTAACTTCACTAGGCTTCCTTCATGAGCGAGAACTTGGGGGTTGCTTTCTCGCAATTCTACGGGAGTATGAGATGCTTACATCCTATGATATTTATCCATCATTGGTCTAAGGGCCTTCAATGTACTTTGTGCAACTTCATAGTTTTGTGGAGCTATGGAGTCCTTTTGTTCGAAACTCCTCAAGAGAGAGTACCCATGGAGTCATTTTCCTACCCTATGCTTTAAATTTTTCTAGATCACGATTTACCTCCTTGACATTTTAGGTATACATTTCTAACCCTTCAGTCTACTTTACTGAACACTCATCAATTATCATGCTCACTAAAGTGGGGCATAAAATGGATAGGAGCGAATTTGCACCCCTTAAGAAAATTCCCCTTTCACATACCCTCGCCTTAGAAAACCAATTCTGAAGGTGAAATTCCACATCACCTACCTGTCTTCCATCCACTTGGCATTTGTCTTGTATGTCAATGAGAAGATATTTATTGAGGAAGCAAGTGTAGCATGTGGGCGTTTGTGTGATGCACTGTCATCCCTAATGGATTCTTGTGTTTGAAGTTAGTAGAGACGTTACATACCTGATTGGAGTCGAATTGTAACATCCCTCTTCAACCAACCAACCTCGTAAATGGCCTATTCTTCTCATCCAATATTCAAAAATATTCGTTATTCATTCATTTGGAGGCTTTTGAATCATCTACGCATTCAATCACTTCATTTTCTTCACTCTAGTTAAGAAGCATTCCAATCTTCCATTGTGAGCATTGCAATAGCTTTGAAGCTCCATCAACTCCACATTGCAAGGGTGAAGCAAGTCATAGAAGTGTGGGCTTGGGGTATTGTGATACTTCCCTTCATCACCACTACAGCTGTGGTGACTTTTCCAAGTCCATTCCTTGCATTCTCCCTCCATTGGCTAGTGATATTTTGGGTGGAGGTGGTAACAATTCACTCCTCTCCTTTGTGATTTGATAAAGTGGCATAGTATCATTTTGTAGTGTTCATTGCAATCTTTAATTTCTACTTTCTTTATCACATGTTATACTTCATTGCTATCTATTTATCCATGGAGGTGGAAACACCAAAATGGGGGTTTGACTGAGGCAGATCCCTATACAACCCTAACAATTTTCCCCTTCTCATTTGTGTGTAGGTGGACGTACGCATGGAGCTAGCTAGAAAATTGGCGCTTTGGTGATATTATCTTCATCACCCTAGCTTTTATCTATTTGTTTTATTATCTTCATCCTTACTTTTTGTAATTTCGCATTCTTCTTTTCCCATCTTAATCAACTAGCTAGGTTGTCAGTAGGTATTTTGGTGGTTTTGTTGCACCTAGTTTTTTTCGTTGTATGGATGTCAGTGCACTAAAGAGACGTCAGCATGCCACACTATCATCCAAGAACCGTGTCGTCGTCGTCGAACAAAGATCTTTCTAAGGTACAGTACCGACTCCAAAACTAGCTCACCTAGCCCAAACCTGAAATTTGGATCTGTAGAGTGACAAAATTACTGCATAGTGATCTTCATTCTCAATCCTCTTCCTAAAATACCCTTTAGAGTGAGGTAAATTAGGACAGCCCTCTACTCTCGACTCTCCATGACATGGAGCCTTAACATGGTCGGTTCCCCTCTCTTACATTTATGTCATGGTTTCTTGGTAGCTGGTTTTATTCAATCCATTTGTAGTTTCATCTCTCTAAGTTCCCTACTAGTTTGATTTAGTATTTGTTTCACGGGTATTTTGTAGTTTGAGCATGCTACAATAATGTTATTAAATTGAAAATATAAATTTATGTATTGATGTAACACCTCTATTAGATTAATATAGACTTTTCCTCTCTTTGATGGTGAATAATTTTCCAAAAGGATTGCTCCACATATATTATGTGTTATGATTTTTATATGTGATTTGTAATTTTAATTTATAAATTTGAATTAATAAATTATTCTTCAACTTTTATTTAGGATTCATAATGGTTAATCGTATGATCTATATTGGTTGAAACAATAAATTTTATATTATATTTATATATTATTGAACCTATTTAATCATCATGATGAGTCAATGATATGAGTGGACAAAGGAGGATGTCATGCAAAGGTCTATTGTGGGATAGGCCCCATGTGCCCTAGCTAATTTATTTTGTGTGTTGGTGTGGCCAGTGGTTGCTTTCTTTTCCTTCTATTTACTCATGTATGGTCATCAAGGGGAGATTGAGGGTGTCAGGAGTTCATCTATATGGGGAGGCATCTTCTTTGGAAAATATTTGGTGTTGGTTTTTCTTTATATGTTCTTTTTGGTGGAGAAACGATCTCTTGGACTCCGATTTTGTTGTGGACGTGCTTCAAGAGGTTTGTTTTGTTGTTGTAGAGGTTTAAGTGGGTTGTGTTTTTTCTCCTGCTATGGCTTCAGGAGAGGCATTGGGGCTAAATTTCCATTGAATTTTTGTGCGGCATTTGGGGCTTTGTCTCCAAATCATTCTTCGAGGTTTTTTTTAACAATTTATTTTCAAATGATTCGAGGAATGGAGGATTTGTACCATCTAGTGGTTGTTGGATTCTAAAAACCAATGGTTGCTTGGAACGATCCAAGGATAGGTTGGTGTTGGTAATTCAACCAAAATCAATTGCGGAGGATATTGAGTATTTCTCGAAGCATGCTTTACTTTGTAAATTTATGGGAATGAGAGTTTCACTCCAATTTTTGGAGTCGTGGGCTCGATGAACCTAGTCTCTAGAGGGTGAGATGGAAACAATGTTGTTGGTGAATAGCCACTTCATGGTGACCTTTACTTGCATGGTAAATCACAATAGAGATTTTGAAGGTGGGCCTTATTTCCACAACTAAATTGGTTTATTTATTAAACCTTGGCATGCAGGTTTTTATCCTTTGGAGGAGCTCCCAAATCGGGTTCTAGTGTGGGTGCATCTCCCTATATTTCTAGTTGAATAATGGTGCGACAAAATCTTGCATAGGGTTTCTTCGTTGTTGAGGAAACCAATGAGGTCCTTCTCAAAAAACTCAGGATAGAAAGGTAATGATATTTTCTCACATTTGTGTTGAGATTGATTTAAGTAATCCTCTTCCAAATTATTTATAAATTCATGTGGGTTCATATTTTTGGGTACAACAGCTAGACTATGAGACCTTTCCCTTTCGTTATCGCCTATGTCATGAATATGGCCATCTATAGAGAAGATTCTCGTGGTCTAAACCTTTGGAATCTCAAACTACTTTTTCATCTTGTAACCCCCCTAAGGTTGATAAAGGCAAGGATCACATTCCTGGTGAGGGTGCAGGTGCAAAGGGTTTTATTCCTATTAAGGCTTGTAATAGGAACTGTGGTCAAAATATGACACTTAGGGAATGGTAGGAAGGTGATACATTTAATAGATTTGAGGTTTTGGATGATCTTATTCAATAGGAGGTGAATCCAAGTATGATGTTTATGGATTAGTTTATTTTGGAAGTGGTTGAGGAAGGCATTATCCTTGATTCAATCAAACTTCTCAGAAGGCCGGTGCTTTGCAAATGGATACAAATCTTAGTTTGATGGTTCCTAGGAGGCCTGAGCCTCTTATGGATGCGAAGATGGGGGAAGGAGAAGGCTCTACTCCATTGGTAAAATTAGGGTTTGATTTGGTAAAAGGAAGCAAGGCTTCTCCTTCATTGGGACTTCTTCAGAAAGACCAAAGAAAAGGGAATGTTGAGAAGTCCTCCAAGGCTAGGAGAAAGAAGGACTTAGAAAAAATCAAGATGATGGGAAATATTTTGGTAGATTCAGAATATGTTAAGACTTTGGACTCTCATTTATCTAACTCTCTAAAATGATCATCCTTTCTTGTAATGAAAGGGGCTTGAATAGTGGCCATCAACAAAAATTTGCTTATGATTTGGTAAGAATTCATTCTCTTGATGTTCTTTTTTTATAGGTGACTATGATATCTATAGAAAGTATGGTTGGTTTGATAACAAATTTGTGGATGTGGGGTGACTTCCATTGTATTGGAGCTCATGGTAATGCTAGGGGTGTGTCTTGATTGTGGAACCCAATGAATATTCATCCTCTTTGGTGGATTTCCTTTAAGTCTTCCATCTTTGTGGTTGCTTCATGTTTGAAGTCAGGGGAAACCATTCTTCTATTAAACATCTATGTGCTTACTGATTTTCCTGGTAAGCAGTTCTTGTGGTCTCATATTAATTTTATTTGGATCCTTACTCCATTTTTCCCATGGATTATGGATGGTGATTTCAATGCCATTATTGAGTTGGATGAGAAGAAGGGTGGCATTGCAAGGTTGGAACCATTTTATTTCCTTCTTAGTGATAACATTCCCACCTTGAATCTGGTTGACATTACACCCCCTAATGGTAAGTTTACTTGGAAAAATAGGAGGATGGGGGAGAATTGTATTGCAGAGAGACTTGACTACTTCTTGGCTTCCTGTTTCAAGGTTGGAGGGTTGTGGTCTACTTGTTCTAAGATTTTGGATTGGATAGGATCAGATCACTAGCCTATTAAACTATCTTCTAAATTAGCTCGTTTTGTTAGGTCCACCTCTTTCAAGTTCCAACTTATGTGGTTAAGAGATCCTTCTTTAGAGGAGTATGTGGCCGAATGGTGGCAGATGGGAAGACCTACTCATGGTACTGCTATGTATTCCTTTTCTAGACTATTGCAATATGTGAAGTATCAGCTCAAGTAGTGGAACATGTAGTGTTTTGGAAACATTTTTCATGCTAATATTGTTACCCAAGCTCATTTAGATGTCATTACATGAGAGATAAGGTAATTTTTTCTTTCAAAGGATTTCCTTAGGGAGCAGGCAAGGGCTTTGAAATTTTTGGAAGAGTGCGAGTTGCATGAAGAAATTTATTGGAAATGAAAGGCTCGTGTTGAGTGGTTACAAGAGGGGGATAAAAACATTTTTTTTTTCTTCAATTCAGTGAAAGCCAAGAGGCATGGAAACTCTATTCCTATTATTGTGAGTGAAAGGGGTGAGAATTTATCTTCTTCGCATGAAATTTCCAAAGAATTTGTGCAGTTCTTTGTTGCCTTATTTAGAGAGGATTCTCAAGATGTCTTGGTAGAAGAAAAGTATGTTTTTTCTTGTATCCCCTCCTTGGTTATGAGCGAGATGAATGAGCATATTTTGGGGTATATTTTACTGGATGAATTGGAGGCTATTGATTTCTAGATGATTAAAGGGAAAGCCCCGGGCCCTAATGGTTTTTTGATTGAATTCTTTCAGGAATTCGGGGATATCATTAAGTTGGACCTATTGGAGGTGGTTCATGAGTCTCAAAGGAATAAGAAGATGTTGGGGGATTTTAATTCTACCTTCCTTTCTCTCATTCCCAAATGCAAGGAGGTGGACTGAATGAGTCAATTATGTCATATTTCTCTTTGTAATGTGGTTTATAAAATTATTTCCAAGTTGAATAAATTGAAAGGTTGAAGTGATGGCCTAGATGACTTATCTTTGAGGACCAAACTGGTTTTGTGGTAGATCGACAAATTTTGGATGGGGTTATCACTACTATTGAAACTATTAATTTTATGGTGTTCACTAAAGATAAGGCTATGTTCATCAAGCTTGTGGAAAAGGCCTATGATAGAGTTAAGTGGTCTTTCTTGCACAAAATTCTTATTGCTTTTGGTTTTACTGAGGAGTGGGTTTAGTGGGTTATGAGTTGTGTTACTTCCACTTCCTTCTTGATGTTGATAAATGGTGTGAATTCTTCTCTTTTTGGTGTTTCCAAATTCCTTCATCAACGGGACCATCTCTCCTTATTAATTTATTCTTTTGGTTGAAGGTTTGGGGAGAGTGGTGAAGTGTGATGTCAATTTGGGTCTTATTCAGGGTTGGGTGTGGGGTAATGGTTTGCCTCCTCAGTCTCAGCTACACTTTTTGGATGATATTACTTTGATTGGAATGACTAAGGTTAGAGAAATCGCAAGTTTGTGCAAGGCCTTGGATATTTATCTTGCGGCTTCTGGTCAAAGGATTAATGAAGATAAACCTTTCATTTTCTTCTTCAATACTCCACGGCTTATTTAGTAGAGAATTGCTCATATTTTTTAGGTTTTAGATTTCTCGCTCCCTTTCATGTATCTTGGTATTCCTATTTATTCTGGTAGTCTTCCTAGGGAGTCTTGGTGGAATATTCTTGATATTTTTTGTGTGAAGATTAATCATTGGACTCATAATTGGTTGTCCTTTGTTGGGCATGTTCAGTTGCTTAAATATGTGGTGCATGATCTTCCCATCTATCTATGTATGCTTTAGGTGGGTCTGATTGGGTTTGTTAAGGAATTAGATTATTTGGCTAGATAATTCTTATGGGCAGGCAACTTGTCTTCTTCTAGGTGGAGTTTGGTGAAGTGGGATATTGTGTGTCGTTCGAAGTAGTTTGAGGTTCTTAGATTGTGGTAGTTGAATTTATCTAGGTTGGTGTTGGCTACTAAGATTTATTGGAGGTGTTTTTTGGAACATGATCACATCTGGGCTAGGATTTTATCTCATAAATACCTTTGGAATGTTATGAGGGAAGATATTCCCTAGTATCCTTTGGTGAGGAAGGGTTTTGTGATTTAACGAATTCTTAAGAAAGGGGTTGTGTTGATCAAGGAGGGTTTGTTTTGGATATGTAACAAGGGGTGAAGGCTCTCCTTTGATCAGATTATTGGGATGGATTTCCTCCCATTCTATGCCAGTATCCTAATTTGTTGAATCTCTTCCAGTGCTTCCTAAAGTTTGGCTGGTCAAGGGTGATTTATTTTAAGACCTCATATCCATGTGGGCAGTTGGAGGTGGCTCGGTGGAAGGACCCTTTTGATTGGCCTATTGTTGGTTTAGAGGGGGATTGTGTCAAGCTTCAAAATATTTTGCCTAGTAGGCAGTGCAATTCTCTTAGGGATAAGGATATTCTTTCCTGGAGCCTAGATCCTAAGGGTACTTTCACTGTGGCTAGAGAGTACCAAGATTTTTTTGCTTGTAATTTTGGTGTGGTGGAGGTTCCTTGGTGGAAACAGGTTTGGAATAAGTTCTCTTGGCCAAAGTGTAATTGCTTTATGTGGAATCTGGCTTGGAATAGATGTTTGACTTAGGATAATCTTTGAAAGAGAGGATTATAGGGCCCATTTGTTTGTGTTTTGTGTGACTACAATGAGGAGGATTCTTCCCACTTATTTTTTTGTTCTTTTTCTATGCTTCTTTGGCATTTATGGTGGGGTGTTTGGAAACATCCTTTCGTGTATGATTCTTCCCTTGTTTATTTTTGGAGCAATATGGAAAGACCTCCTACTCAGGCTTCTTTCCTCCAGATTTGGTGGTGCATTGGTCCTACCTACATCCTTTGGAAATTTTGGCTGGAAAGGAACCATAGGATTTTTTGTGGGGATAGGCTGATGGTTCAACAGGTTTGGCACATAATTGTTGGAATGATCTAGCAGATGGTGGAAGCTAAGTGTGAAGTGGTGTATCCTTTGGAAAGGAGGGATGATGATATTGTGGTAAGATTGGGCTTACAAAGATTGAATTCTAACTATGCTTGTGTCAGAAGAGGTAGGCAGGCTAAAAAGAAGGTTCAAAGAATTTGAAAATGGTTGTCTCCTCTGGTTGGTATATTGAAAATCAATATTGGTGGTTCCTCTAGGGGTAATCCCGGACCAGCTAAGATTGGTGGTGTTGGTAGAGATTGCAAGACTCGATTATTTCCATTTTATCTATTCATAAAGGGCAGCATTCTAACAACTTGATGGAGGGGTTGGCGATTCTCTGGGCTATTAAGCGTGCTTGGGCTTTAGGCTAGTGTAAGATTATTTATGAATCTAACTCGGATTATTACATTAATTTTTTGAATGAATAGAAGGTGACTAATGTTAATTGGCAGCTTGCTTTGGTTATTCATCATATTTTGCAGATGAGCTCTTTGATGGAGGTGGTTTATTTTTCCCACATTCTGTGTGAGTGGAATAGGGTTTTCGATTGTTTTTCCAAGTGGGTTTCGGAGTAGAATGATGATTGGAAGATTAAGGGTTGGGGACATTTGTCCCCAGATTATTGTCATGAATTACAGAGGGTTATTGTTGGTGATTTTGATGGATAGGGTGTTTGTGGCCATGTGGGTGGTTTTTTTTGGTTTGACTATTTGTTCTTGTTCTTTCTCTTCATGGGAGCCTACTATTTCCTTGATTCCTATGTATTGTTAATTTATTGCTTTCAATAATGTTTTAACCCCTTTTTTTAAGAAAAAAAAAAACCTATTTAATCATGATTTTGTATCTAATCCTATAATGTGGTTAATTTTTTTAAAGTTTTTTTGATATTATTCTCTTCTAGTGGCATTATGATATGCCCTTAAACTTATAGTGTGTATTGTGTTATGATTAGTCGACTTATGAATACCTTAACTCTTAATTAAGTTACATAATCAATATTATAATCATATATGTGTTTAAATCATCCTAAAGTGTTCTAAGTAACTATCTAAGTTGGCCTAGGATATATCCAAGACATAATTATGGTATACAAGAAAGGTATAGGTTATTTATTATCATGATGTTGAGTATTGAGTTCTTATTAAAGAATAGGATGTATCCAAGACATATTATGGTCAATAAAAATGTTATAGGTTATTTATTATCATGATGTTGAGTATTGATTTCTTATAGAAGAATATTGGAGGTATCCCCTCAAAGCAGATTAGGAAGTATCCCCTTCAAATTGGAATATTATTATAAAGTATTTGTAATATATTTTATATTTTATTCTTCTCTTGTGAAATTTATTTAATTTAATAATGGTATAAGAGAATTATCTTGGCATCATTAAGGGATTCTACTAGATATGTTTTGTAAGAACATATTATCTCATATCATGCAAGATGTTTTCCTATTTTTTAAATAGTTTTTAAGGATCACATTGAAGAGTCTATATTAAAAAATTTAAAGGAATTTGAGTATAGCTAAGTGATTAATTTTAAAATTAGGGTTTCCAATAGATTCACTCTAAATTCAACTATTTTATTAGATATTTTTTGAGGAATGTGAGATATAGGACCTAGTAAGATATAATAAAAATTTAATTATTTGGATTTAATTCTTGTGATTTATTGTAAAATTATTTTTCTAGAACTTCACATCAAGAAGTAGTGAAACAAGAATAAACCGAGAAAGAGAAAGAGAAAGAGTAACAAGAATACGAAGAACAAAAAATAAGTAGAAAAAAATGATGAAGAAAAAAGATGATAAATTTTATGAATTGAGGAAAAAAAATTATAAAGACGATGACAATGTTTGTATAACAAAAGCAAGGGAAAGGGCCCCTGAACCTAACCAAAGAACAAAAATAGGCCTACCGGATATTATAACTACCACAAAAAAATAGCAAGGTCAAAAAATATACCAACACCTCACGATAGAACAACCATCCTAACCAGAATGAAACAACAAAAGCCAAAAACCAATCATGTAGCTAAAGAGAAAAAATAGAGCCTAGACCAACATAAACAAGAGGGCACGTAGGCCTAGAAATTACCAGTTCCCTATGGATAAAAAAATAAACACAATTCACCCACATTACTTTCTAGGATTGTATATTAAGTTTCATTCCTCAATCAACTGCTCCATCTCCTCGCTGAATTTATCCATTGCTTTGGTAGTTCTATCATCTAGTTGCACCTCCTCGCCCTGAGAGGAGCTCATATTTCTATGGCCTTTCCTCACATTTTTTGCACCATTCACAGTGCCAAAAATATCCCTCTAAATGATACCTAGAGTAATAGACATTAACTTATTGAAAGCTTTATCTATTTTGTTCACTTTATCTTCCAACTCCTAGAATTGACTAAGATAAAATTCAAAGGGCATATCTTTACCTTGCACATCCTCTTCCATGTCTTCCATGGTAGTCTTTCTCTTCCAAATCTTCCATAACTTTCATAACCACATCCTTAATTTCTTTAATAATTTCCTTAATCCCTTCATCTTCATTGTCCTCCAATCTTGGACCACCTCTTGGTCAACACCCTCCATCTCTTCATCCTCATCAAGTGCTACTAGTAGATTCCTCTCAAAGGTATTGACCTAGGAACATATATAGTTCCTTTTTTCTCATATTTATAGGGGTTGAAGCCTCTTCTTCGTGATCTTTGAGTCAGGTTCTTCATATCTTAGCTTTTTAACCTTGGTTGATTGGTCTGCAAACCTTGTGAACCTTCTTCCACTCTTCCCGTTGCTAGAGTTGTCTATTTTTCCTTGTTCATCCTCATATACTTTCCTTCCTTTTAGCTCTTAAGGGGTTACCTATAGGTTTAGAGCTACTCTCCTTACCTTTCACATTCTAGACAACAAGGTTCCCTTTGATAAGGAGAGCTTTGATAGAAGATTGTTTCATAATTGAGGGGACAACTGGGGGTTGTTTGAGAGGAGGTTTAATAAAGGAAGCACCCTCACCGAGAGTATTGAATGAAGGAGGAAAGGGGTGGGGTTTCAACCGATTATCATGGGAAATTTTAGCATTATGGTTATTTCCAAATGATGGTCCCAATAGGGGAGTGATGGCCAAGGCATAATTATAGAAGCACTAAATTAGGCCTTGGTGAAAGAGAGGAGAAGATCCCTTAGCCTTGCACTATTTGAGAGAAGATGACAAAAAATAATTTTACTAATCTTTTCATTTCTATGAATATGGAAAAGAAAGGGGAAGTGGTACCTATGAATTATTGTGTACCTACCCTCTAGGGTAAAATATTTCATGATATGCACATAGGCCACCCTATAAGGGGCTGAGAGCCATTCCCTATCATATCTTCTAGCACCGCTCGAGCTTCTCTTTCCCTTCAAGAAAACTATCAACAAACCTTTAATAATTGTCGTTTCTGATTGTAGACACTCTTATACCACTATATTGTAAGCCATTTTTAGCATAAATCAACTGAGGGGACACCTCAAACCTAATGCTACCAATTTGAACTTTGTCACCCCTCTATAAATTGTATAATTTAGTAGCTATATCATCATTAAATCCTCTCATAGCCATGAAAAATGGTGTCATGAATACATCTTTGAAGATCCTCCAAAGCTCCACATTCTACTACAATGTCACACAAGAAAGTAGCTCAGATCACTTCATGTGACCCCCCATAATGGTGCAATAATAGAGACAAAGGAAAAACAATTACCCACCACCACTATAGAAATAGTGGGAAAAAATTAAAGAGTTCTCACAATAATACAGAATTCACTGAAAAATTAGTAGAAGAATAGTGGCTCTTACATCCACTGACAAAATATTGCTAAAGTCACTAAAACTTCATAAGGATCTAAAGAAGTCTTTAGCTAAAGCTGTATCAGAGATGGGAGTCTGATAAAGTATTTCATTGGATTTTTACAGTCTTCTTCCATTACCCATAATCCATGTGGATGCAACCACTACACATAATAATAATGAATATTAAAATCTATTTGTAACACAAAATTTTAGTGAAAAAATAGTTGGCCATCGGAGGCACAGGAAATATGTGAGGAATTATTGAAAAAGAGCTTCGTAGATTTGATGTTATTATTAAATTAAGCCTTAGATGCTTAGCATCAAGATAAATATGAGTCATGGTTATGTCAATAAGACCTCCCTCATGATTCTCAACAAGGGTTAAATAAATACCATTGAGGGAAATAAATTTAAAAGCATAAGTCCATAAGGTACTTACCTTTTCATTATTATTAGATTTATCCCAAATCACAAGAAACTTTCCCTTAAAACCTCTTGTCATTATCATTTGATGATTAGATCTCTACTATACCATATAAATGCATATGGTTAAAATATGAAAGAAAACTGACATCATAAGATCCACTCTATTTGACACCTCTTCGTCACTTTTGATGCACATAACCATCTGAGCTAGACCTTTTCTTTTTTGACACATCACCATTTGATCAATACAATTCAAATTCAAATTCATAAAAGGGTGAGATTCAATCATCTCGTCCCTCAAATAGATTAACAACCTAGCAACTAATGAGAAAAGATGCATCACCGTCAACTAGAGTAGGCCCCTCTCAACCGGTCCTTAGCCAGCCACTTCTTAATTTGAGTCAAAATATATACAAACTCTCAGAACTACCCTTGGGTATAAGAGATCCTCGCATTGAATATCGCATTCACAACATTTTTTCCTTCTTTAAAGATACATGAGACATAGAGAAACCTTCCATAGAAATAAACACTTGTTTTGAGTCCTGAATAAGGTTGTTGATTTTCTAGGGGGCTCGACTAGGCAATTGAGGCATTCAACAATCAGTTTAGAATCTGGGTATGTGCAGGATCATCATGGAAAAAATGGGCCCTTAAGTGGCAATAAAATTTAGAAAAATCGGAGTTAGGCAACTTGACGTAAAAATTTGAATAAGTTATCTATATTATTTCAAAAATATGTAAGAATAAAATTTGTAGAAAATTGAATGTAGTTTATAAACTACTAAGTTTATTTAGAAAAAAAATAAATCTATTTGGTAAAAATTTAAAATTTCAATGCAGTAGTACTTAAATTTCAAGGAAAAATAAGAAGTAGGTGTCTTTCTGACCACCCTAACCACAATAAAATGATAATATTTTTTTATAATATTTTAGATATAAGTAAAGGACTCATGTCCCGATGTGATACATATTTTTTTGTAATTTTTTTCCAAGTAAATAATTAATTATGATTTTTTTATTACAAATTTTTAAAAATATAAAAACTTGTACATCTAACCACCTTAACTTGGTCAAAAATTCATGAATCTTTTTTTATTTATTTTTAATCCTATAGTATGCAAATCATAGAATGTGATGCATGTTTCGGATTCAAAAAATGTGATACCGTTTGAAATCTATAGATTTTTTTCAATCAACCTATCAAATAGGACTTTACTCATAATTCAAATAGAAAATAAATAATAATAATTTATTAAATTCAAAATAAAGCATAATTTATATGGTGGGAAGCTGAGAATCTCCTTTAAAAACCCTTTTCGTTTCATCAATTTTGGCTAAAAAAAAGTCATCAGCCACATGGGCCATCATATCACTTACATGTCGCCACTTTTTGGCCCATCATGATCCTGCACATACCCATCTCCCTTGTAGATTACTTTGTCAAAGACAAGTTCTCTCAGGCTTTGAATACCTCTCTAAGTAGCATTATCTCCCATCTCCACATTGGTAGCATGTCCAATACATTTGGCATAAGCTTAAATATACCTCCCTTTATGGTCTCTTATCAAACTTCCAGCAGTAGCCATCCCCAAATTTCCTTTAGAACAACCGTCAAAATTTAGTTTAACCCAAGACCTCAGGAGGAGGCCTCTATAGATTCAGCTTCCTACTGAGGATATTTTCCTAGTTGGTCTCAGTTAGGTCCTATTTGAGACCCCAAAGCTGCTTGATTCTAATGTCTATATAGTTAGGCATGGTTTTTGAGAAGCCAAAGAATTTTGAGTTCAGGCTCTCTATAATTTGTTGCTTTGTGCAATAAAACACCTCTCCACTACTCCTCTACTTTTCCCTCAAAATTTTTATTGTTTCTTTCCTTCCATAAGTGCCAACGAACCGAGGGGGGAACCTATTTCAAAATATCCTTAGTCATAGGATGAGAAAAAATACTAAAGCTCCATTGGCCACTAGGTATTTCAAGTCCCCCGAAAACACCCGATCTGATAGGAGGTTTTTTAGGGCCAAAGACTAGACTTCCCTAGTGAAATGATAATGGATGAGTGATTGATAGATTCCTCTACCAAAATACAAAGGACACATATGTTCACAAATTGAAATGCTTTCTTTTTTAGAACATCAATGGTGACAATTCTTCCATGTATAGAAGCCCACCAAAATAAATTTTGACTTTTTGGATGAGTTTGGCATTCTAGATAAGATTCCAATTAAAATTTTGATCAACCAAAGGGGAACCTTCCAATTTTTTGTAAGAAGATTTAACTGAAAATCCCCCTGAGGGGTTGTCACACCAGATCCAATCATAAACACCACCTTGAATAGCTAAGAAGTAGTCATCCAAGAGGGAGCTAAGGGTGGAGAATAATTTAAAAAAATTGCTACCTCTTCTTAATATTAGATCAATAACATCTTGCTCAAATTTTCTCCATCTAAGAGTCTCCTTAGACTAATTGACATACCCATAGATAGAAGTACCATAAAGACTTGAGAGGTCTTATTTTAGGGGAGATAATTCAACCACAAAAGGCATCTTAGGACCAATTCCCCACACCTCATCTTATTTATTTATAGCTCTCCCATTCCCCTCCTTCCTTTTAGATTTTTGCTACAAAATGTTTCTAGTTTTGAGGATATTATTCCAAAATGAAGACCCTCTTGGGAAATCTTTGGGGAACAAAAAACCAGTAGGGGGTTCATTCCTCATATATTTAGCACTGAGGACACTCGACCAATTTTTCTTTCCCTAGACCATGAGCCACCCCATCTTGCTCATCAAGGCCTTATTTAATTCCTTTAATATCCTAATTCCTAGCCCCAAAGTTGTTTTGGGGAGCACACTTTCTCCCAATTAACAAGAGAAATCCTAGATTTCTCTTCCATTCCCAACCAAAGAAAGTTATTTTGAATTTTTTCAATCTTCCTTATAATGAATGCAATAAATCTCTTAATAGATAAGAATATTTTGAAGAGAAGACTTCAGGAGTTGAAGCTTACCAACTTGGCTGAGTAATTTCCCCTTCCAACTAGCTAACTTCCTTTGGATTCTCTCATAATACCATTCTAGAATGAGTTAGGAGGTTTCCTAGTGCAAAGAGGAAGGCCCAAATAAATTTCAGGAACATATGCTTCCTGACACCCAAGGATTCTTAGAATATTGACCTTCACTTGTTGATAAGTATTAAAGATATACAGTTTTCTCTTGTAATTTTTAAATTTTCTAGAGGAACAAAAATATTTGTTAAGAATAGCCTTGCAGTTAACTACTTCCACAATTGAAGTAGACCTAAACATAATGGTATCATCAACAAAATATTGGTAGGAAGCAAGAGCGAAATAGGAAGCAACATGAATCCCATGTAGGTGATTACATTCGATATTCTTTTGGATATTTTGGCCCAAAAATTCAGAAAATATTATAAAAAGGTAAGGTGATAAGGGGTGACCTTGTCTCAGTAGCCCTTTTCCAAAAGTGAATTTCTTAGTAGGAACACCATTGAGTATAATAGAATAACTAGTATTAGAGACACACTCCTTAATTAATCTCAAAAACCTCCCACTAAATCCAATTTTTTTCAGCATAGCAAATAAGAAGTCTCAAGAAACCCTATCATATGCTTTTGAAATTTCCAAAGTAAGAGCCATACCTATTTTTTTGGAATTCTAAATGGAATGGATAAATTCATGAGAGACTATGGTTGTGTCCAAAATTTCTCTTCTTGTCATGAACCCTTTCTAATTTCTAGATATTAATTTATTCAACAAGGGCTTTATCTTATTGGCCATGATTTAAAAAAAAATTGTACAAAATATTACAAAGACTGATCGGAGATAGTTAGACATAGAGTTAGCATAATCCTTCTTGGTAACAATAATAATGTAAGTTGAATTCAATTGTCAAAGGATTCTACTAGCTCTGAAGAAGTCTCTAATGGCTAGGAGGAGGTCATTGGCTATAATATCCCAAAAATCTTGAGAAAAAATTGGAGGAAACCTCTCCAGGCCTTGGGCTTTGAAGGCTCCAAAGGAGAAGACAACCAATTTAACCTCTTTCAAGGACACCTTGCTTTCGAAAGACTTAATTTCTTCTTAGAGGATTATCTTAGGTATAACTCTACCAAAGAGTCCAGATCATCAGGTGAGGGGTGTTCAAGTCTACCATCATTTTTGAAGAAAGAGATGGCTTATGATTCCAAGTCTTCATCTTTAGTGAGGAGTTCCCTATTATCCTTAACAAGAGAGAAGATAGTGTTTCTTCTTCTATGCTTAAGTGTTGATTTGTGAAAGAGCTTTATATTCGTATCACCTTAATTAAAAAACTGCACTTTGGACTTTTGTTTCCGAAAAATCTCCTCTTTCTTAGCAGCTAAAAACCATTCATTTCTTAGTTCCTTTTCTCTAACAGTTGTTTCCTTATCAATATTCCCAACATCCATCTTATGTTGGATAGATTTAAGCTCTTGTAGGAATTTTTCTTTGTCTAGAAGATATTTCTAAATATTACTATGTTCCAAAATTGGGCGTTATACCTTATTCTTTTAAGTTTATGAGCTATTCAAAACATAGGGTACCTTGACAAGGAAAAATCCACCACAACTTGATAAGGCCTTTGAATTCTGGGTGCATATTTCACATTATCTCGTATGTAAAGGGAAAAGGGTTGAACTTCCTTTTTCTTCCCCATTTAAAACCAAGGAACTCTAGTCTAAGGTAGATCTTGGCAAAGCAGATAACTGAAGTTTGGAAAAAACATCCCAATTTCCAGATATAAAAACTTTGTCCAATTTCACCTAGATAAGGTTTTGAGTGTTACGTCTGTTCAACCAAGTGAATTTGGAACCTGAAACTTCCACATCAAGAACTTGATTGGAGATGAAACTGGAAAAATCAAACATACTATTAGAGAAGTCTTCTAAAACTCCAATATTTTCTGAAGGTAGAGAGGGGTATTGAAGTCTCCAACAAGAATCCACTTCACATTCAGGTTGTTAGATAGGAGAATAGACAACGAATCCCACAACTGATTCCAAGCAACCCTAAAGTTAGGAGCATGAGAATTGGCAAGGTGTCACACAAACCCTATTCTATTATCTTCAAAAGCAACTTCTAAATAGTTTTAGTTACTAAAACCTTCCTTACCAGTCAATCTGTCTTGATTCTAGAGGGTAGTGATTCCTTCAGAAGCACCTTCAGCATCACAAAGATAATAATGAGCTTCAGGACAAATAGATTTCAGCATCTTATCAAAAATATCCTTTCTCATATTGGTCTCCTATATTAAGAGAGCATCAAATTTAATGTCAATAATAGAACTCTTGAGAATATGTTGTTTAAGAGGAATATTAAGTCCCCTAATTTTCTTTGATAGAATATTCATCACAACTATTAAGAGGCACCAAAAAAACCTTTCACTAGCCCTAGGGAAGGAGACTCCCTAATTATTTCTTCGATTTAAATCCATTTGAGAGCCCCTCTAGGGTCCTCTACTTCCTTGAGGTAATATCTCTTATTGCTTCTCAAAGTCTAACATATTTATTATTCACTCTACCCAATTTTGAATCATTCCCCACATCCATTTTATTCTTCTTCTTGGATTTTCCATTCACCTTAGTCCAAGGGTCTTCATTGACCTTAATTATAGGAGGTGAAGAAGGAGCCAGTGACTCTTGCATATTAACATGTAATGAATCTTGAGGGTTCAAGTCCTCCTTGTTCAAAGAAACAAATAGGTCCATGCCTTTATCTGAAACTCTAGAATTAGTTGGAAAGAGGGGGATCTACCCCATGACAAGTTCACCTTCAGAGATGATTTGACCCACTAGAGAAGAGTGAGTAGAAACAACCAATGAGGTAGGCTCATCTTCCTTTGCTTTAGCTCCCTTCTTAGGAAGCCCCTTCAGAAACTCATCCCTATTCCCAACTAGCTTTGTGGAGTTGACAGGAGGAGAGAAAACTATAGTCTCCTTTTTTTTGGAGAGGCATCTTCTTACAAGTGTTATAGAGGTGACCAAACTTTTGGTAAAGCTAACAATATAGCCTTGCATTCTCATATTCCAAAACTTGGCTCCAAGACCCGGACATAGACTTCAATATTATTGCTCAAAGTGGGAAAAACACTATTAACAACAATGTTAACACAAATTCTAGAAAATAAAAGCGTAGATCTCTATAAGTGACTTTTTCCATAACCAACAAAATTCTAAGGTTGTTAGAAATCCCCTAAAGCACCTTATTATTCCAAAACTCAAGGGGTAAGCTTGGATGCATAACCCAGTTAGGAGCAACATAACCTAGGTTTGTCATGGCATCTAAGCCTGGTTTCCATTTACACAATGCCAAAAAATTCGTAAAATTCTTGTCAAACACCCAGGGACCTCTTGTAATAACTAAGACTAGATCTTCCTAGTTGTTAAAGCTAAAAAGGAAAAGGCCATTTGACATAGAACTCACATTAGCCTCACCTTTAAGAGTCCAGATAGAATCCATCCATTTGCATACCTAGTCAACATTGGTCCTGAAGGATAAAAACCTCCCAACCAATGACATATGTGTTGAGATTATCTTTTGATATTTGACGTTGATGTCAAAATTGTGTTTCAGATTAGCATTTTGGTGATTGATTATTAGTTGCATTGTTTACATTCAGATGGTTGGCACTCTTGTTCATATTCAATTTTGGCATATTGACTTTGACATTGTGTTCCTTGATTGAACTTGTTTGGTTCAGCTATGGCAGATTGGTCTATACATATTATGGCATTCAGTATCTTGTTTATGGACAACATTACTTTGCTTTGTTATTGATCAAGTTGAGCTTCATGTGCAGATAAAGGATATCTTGCTTAGACAGGTACTTGACATGGTTACTTAGGTATATCATTATCAGTTGGTTTTCAAATTCAATTGATTCTTCTAAATTTGGTTCATTGGCATCATTGTTTGATCTTGGCACATATCTCTCTAATGTCATTGGTTATGATACATTACTTGACATGACATATTGGGTCGGTTTTTTACTAATGTTCGCTTTGGTACCCGAGTTGGTTAATTCATTTGATATATTTGCATGGGTATATAATATGGTTCATGACTCATAATTTGATATCAATTGGCCTCAATTTTGAAAAAGGTTATTGGTGCAGGAGCACTTAGGAAACACTAGGCATTAGGAATTCTAAGATGCATTTTGTTAGAGTTAGAGGCTTTATGATCAAGAGCGATCAGGAGTGGAAAGGGTTTTACCTAAAGGTCATGTTGACCATTGAAATAGAGTTAGAGGTTTAATAATGTGTCTTGATCAGGAGTGATCAGGAGTGGAAAGGTTTATGAGGTTAGAAACTCACTTTTCCTAGTTCTCTAGAAAATTGGCAAAAGTGGCAAAATGGCCCATTTTTGCACCTTTGCCACAAGACTAATGTAATTTCCAACCAAGGGGAGGAATAACTACCTTCATTGCCCTATAAATGTGGTGCCTCGACCTGAGAGAAAGGTTGGATGCATTCGAGTTTGAGAAGAAGTTTCAAAATCAAGAAAACAGTGATTTCTTATGTGAATTTCCTGTGTTTTTGCTTTAGTTTTGTGTGTTAATGACTTGACTAGGAACTGTATGTGGTGTAGGATGTAGGATAATTACATTTCAAGAATTGTGTAGGAACAGTAGGCAGTTAGTTTCTTTATTTCAAGCATTCTTTGAACAGTTAGTTCATTTCTTGTAATTGTTGATTTGACTGGCAACCTGTCAAGAATGGGGTCTTAGTTCTCTTTCCCACTATACCTAGTGTACGGTATTTTGGGGATTAGGGATAGACTCCATTTTTGTAAATATGGTAGAATTAGGAGTAGTCAGGATACATGAAAGCATAGTGGAAGACTTCTCCTAGGCGAGCTTGACAGTGCCCGGCTAGGAAAGTCATGAACTGCAAAGCACTTGGTTTACAGGGGTGACCTTTCCCTAAGAAATCATGTGTTGGAAAGGTATATGGAAGCCTTGCAAAGGCTTGGAAACAAAGAGGAGACTTCACCAGTCCTTTAGATTGGAGAATAACTTGACAGTTCACCGTGTGGTCAGGAAACAACTCAAAAAGACCTAAAGTTTGCTAAATTGGAAGGTTAGGCCAGTGTACGGTCAGGTGAGAATTAAGACCTCCAAAATCTTTGAGGGATGGGTATTAGGACCATGATTCCATAAGAAAGATTCAGGGTGCTTTGGGAAATTTTGGAGAACCAACCTGTTTTCTCAGAGTTGGAGGCCTAATTGGAGCTCAAAGGCTAGTAGCCTTTCTAACCCTAGATGAGGGTTTGGTGAAAGTGATGGACAAAGGGAGCAAGGTGAAGTTTCCAGGGCTAAGATATGATGTTGTGAACCTGTAGAAATCATCCCCACACCCCTGCAAAGAATCAATTGAGAGTTGGGAGTAATTGGCCTTTAGGGAAGATTAAGGGCTAAGGGAGGAATAGGAGGTAGTGCACCAAGTTTGACTTGGGAAGCTCATTTTTCATGATAGTGGGGTTGGCCAGGAGAACCAGGGGCACCTAGATATGAGGAAGGTCCTAAAGGTTTAGTTGGTGAAGAAAGACACCAAGGAGATCTTACAAACAAGGATCTAGAGCATGGAACAGTGAGTGTTCCATCCAACCCTTACCCTATCAGATTGGTATCAAAGCAAGTTAAAGATTTGGGTTAGAACTTGTATGTCAAACCTTGAATCTAGTGGTTCCACAACCATGGTGAAAAACATTGAATTGGAAAAGAAGGTTGAAGATCAGGAGGAAGATAACAGGAGGTTGAGAGAAAGACTAGCTCAACTGGAGCAAGCATTGAACAATGTGAAAATCAAGGCCAATGAGATCAGTGATAGATTGGAGGGCAGGGAACCAAAGAGTGAAGAGGTTGCAGAGGAAGACAAGACCCCTGAACCTGACCCTATTCTGCAAGAGGATCCTTTCTTAAAGGCATTGAAAGCTTTGAGTGGGAAAGCACTTGAAGGTATACCACTGTTTAGTGGGAAATTGGAAGTTGACCTAGTCTTCGATTGGATAGAAGGCATGGAGAATCATTTTGAGTGTGATGGAGTCACTGGAGCACATAAAGTGAAGGTGGCCAAGTCTATATTGAGAGGATCTACCTTGACATGGTGGAACTTCATTAAGACAGAGAGGGAAAAGGAAGGCAAGAGGCCTATTTCAACTTGGAAAGGTATGGTGGCAATAGTGAGAGAAGCATACATACCAGATGACTATGAGATTCAGTTACACAAGAAGAGGCAAAGCTTGAGGCAAAGAGACCAAGATGTGAACACTTACACTGAGGAGTTTCAAAAACTTTGTATGAGGTCCAATGTCTCAGAAGATGAAAGTCTCAAAGTGGCTAGGTATCTTAACGGCTTGAAGTGGAACATCCAAGAGGAGATGACTCTTCTAAGTCCTAAGATAGTACATCAATGTTATCAATTAGCTATCAAGATTGAGGAAAGAAACAAGAAGAAACATGATCAGGCTTCTAAGAGTAGAGGCAAAGGCAGAGATCAAAGAGATCAGAGAGGACATAGAGGTGGCTACCAAGGTAGAGGAAATGAGCAAAGAAACCAAGGTGAATCTAAACTCACAAAGCATGGAGGTGAAACACCTTCTAGAGGAGGTTATGGAAGAGGAAGAGGTTCTCAAGGAGGATCAAATAGAGGAAGAGGAGTAGGCAGGAGAAATCCATACTTTGCTACCATGAAATGTTACCATTGTGGTCAAGTAGGCCATCCGGCTTATAGGTGCCCGGAGAAAGCATCATCTTCAAATGCTGAGAAGAGGGTGGCATATGCACAAGAGGACACCATGAGCATCAAATCACCTGAGATTAGTCATATTGAATCTGAAATGGGAGAGAATCTGATGTTTAGGAGAGTGTTGATTAGGCAACCGGTCAAGGAAGAACCAAAGCAAAGAAGAGCTCTATTTAGAGTAAGATGCAAGATACTTGGAAAAGTATACAAGGTCATTGTAGATTCAGGCTCAACTGACAACATCATCTCAGAAGAGGTAGTAAAGAAACTAAATTTGGAGAAGGTACCCCACACCAACCCCTACAAAGTGACATGGTTAAACAAAGGGCGGAGTGTTCTTGTTAATGAACAAGTAACGGTGGATTTTTCTATTGGAAGGTACAAAGATAAGCTAATTTGTGATGTATTACCCATGGATGCATGCCATCTACTATTGGGTAGACCATGGCAGTATGACAGAAGTGCCATGTATGATGGGAAGGAGAATACCATCTCTTTTAAAAAGGATGGGAAGACTTTTAAGTTGCAATCACTGTCAGAAGAAGATGAAGGACAGTCAAAGACACCAAGTGTTATGTTTAAGTAGTGGCAAGGAGTTCCTTAACAACCTACATCAAGGGGGTGAAGGTTATGTGATCATGTTGCAGTCCAAAGAAGAAGACAAGGTTAAAAAAATAGTCATACCCGGAGCAGTCCAGAATTTGCTTGAGAAGTATAAGGACATAGTAAGTGATGGTGCACTTGCAACTTTACCTCCTAAAAGGGCCATTAGTCATCAGATTGACTTCATACCTAGAGCATCATTGCCTAACAAAGCAACTTATAAGCTTACACTAGATTAGAATCTAGAGGTAGCTAGACAAGTGCAAGAGATGCTAGATCAAGGCTTGATTAGAAAGAGCATCAACCCATGTGCAATACCAGTGGTCTTAGCAACTAAGAAAGGAGGAAAATGGAGATTATGCACTGACTCTAGAGAAATAAATAGAATCACAATCAGGTATAGGTTTCCTATTCCTAGAATTGAAGACTTGATGGATTTTCTTGGAGGAGCTCAGTACTTCACCAAGTTGGATCTCAAGAGTGGATACCATCAGATCAGAATCAAGGATGGAGATGAGTGTAAAATAGCATTTAAGACAACAGATGGGTTGTATGAGTGGAGATTTATGCCATTTGGCCTCTCTAATGCCCCTAGTACATTCATGAGGCTCATGAATGAAGTGCTCAAGGACTTTACAGGGTTATTTGTGGTGGTATATCTTGATGATATACTCATCTTTAGAAAAACAGCAGAAGAACACCTAAAGCATGTGGAGTTGGTTCTTAGAAGATTACAAGAGGAGAAGCTAGCCATCAACCTAGAGAAGTGTAAGTTTTTCAAACAAGAACTTGTATATTTGGGTTTTGTAGTGTCTCAAGGATCACTGAAAATGGATCCAAGCAAGGTGGAAGCTATCCTAAACTAGCCTACACCAACCACAGGGACTGAGGTAAGAGGTTTCCATGGATTGGCTTAGTTTTATAGGAAATTCATAAGAAACTTTAGTGGCATATGTGCACCAGTGCTAGAAGCAATTAAGGGTGGTTTGAAAACTAAGTATGTGTGGACTCAAGAGGCTGAGAAAGGGTTTGAGAAACTGAAACAAGAAGTGGCAACTCAACCTATTCTCTTATTACCAAGCTTTGACAAGTTGTTTACTGTGGAGTGTGATGCTGGTGGAGTTGCAGCAGGAGGAGTGCTTAGTCAAGAAGGAAGGCCCATAGCTTTCTTCAGTGAAAATCTCGATGAAGCCAAGAAGAAGTACTCTACCTATGATCTAGAACTTTATGCTTTGGTTTAGTCACTTAGGAAGTGGAGGCATTACCTTATACCCAAGGAGTTTGTGGTCTTTACTGACAATCAGGCACTTAGTTATATCAATACCCAAGAGAAGTTGAGCAATAGACACTTGAAGTGGATGGAGTACATCCAAGCATTTACTTTCACCATCAAGCACAAGAAGGGACAAATGAACAAGGTAGCAGATGCATTGAGTAGAAGATTGATGACAGTCCAAGAGATACAGATCAAGAGCATTGGCATAGAGAGTTTCAAGGATCTCTATGAGGAGGATGAAGATTTCTCAGAGGCCTACAAGGTATGTTCTAACTTTGAGAATCATCTTCATAGCCAATACTCAGAGTATACTTTGCAAAGTGGATTGTTGTTTAAAGGGAATTAGTTATGTGTTCCAAGAGGTTCAATGAGAGAAAACCTCATTTAGGAAAAGCATAATGGTACTCTTAGTGGAAATTTTGGCATCAATAAGACATTAGAACTAGTGCAAAGGTTCTACTATTGGCCTAAGTTGTCAAGAGATGTCAGGAGGTATGTGGAGCAATGTGTTGTGTGTATGAAAGCTAAGGGAGGAGCTAGTAATGCTGGCCTATATCAACCCGTACCCATTCCTAATAGACCATGGGAGTGTGTGAGCATGGATTTTGTGGTAGGACTTCCTAAGACCAAGACTGGCTTTGATAGTGTGTATGTAGTGGTGGACAGATTCAACAAGATGAGTCACTTTATTCCTTGCAAAACCACTCATGGTGCTAGCTATATAGCTCACCTTTTCTTTAGGGAAATTGTAAGGATCCATGGATTACCTTTAAGTATTGTTTCAGACAGGGATGTTAAATTCATGAGTCACTTTTGGAAGACTCTATGGAGTGAATTGGGTACCAACCTATCTTTTGGATCAGCTTACCATCCTTAGACCGATGGTCAAATAGAGGTGGTTAATAGGGTGCTAGGTAACCTTCTAAGGTGCCTAACTAAAGAATATGGACAGACTTGGGATATGGTAATCTCACAGGCTGAGTATGCCTATAATGATAATGTCAACCAGACCACAGGGAAGAGTCCTTTTGAAGTTGTGTATGGAATGCACCCAAGAGGTATATGTGAGCTCAGGGATCTAGGAGCTATGGAACATAGGAGTGGACATGCTAAAGACTTCACTCAAACCATGAAAGAGATTCAGGAGCAGGTAAAGAGGACAGTCACCGAGGCTACACAAAAGTTGAAAGACAAGGTAGGTATGACAAGAAAGGATTTGCAATTTGTAGTAGGAGATTATGTCATGGTTCACCTTAACAAATCAAGGATGCAGAAGGGAATGTCAACCAAGCTGAAAATGAAAATAGTAGGACCATGCAAGATATTAGCCAAGTATGGGAAGAATGCATACAAGGTGGAGTTACCTGCAGATTTGGGAATTTCACCAGTCTTCAATGTAGCAGATTTGATAAAGTACAAGGGATCAGTCAATGATCAAGCTCGGACCAGTATGGAGGTCTTCAAGGAAGTTAGCAACATAGCTTTACCTACTAAAGACAAACTACAAGCAGAGAGCATCTTGGAGTCAAGAGTGCAAAAATCTACAAGGAAGAGAGTGTACATGGAGCACCTCATCAAGTGGAAGGACAAGCCAAAATATGAGGCCACATGGATGGATGAAGTTTAGTGCAAGAAGCAAGGCATAGATGTTTCTCTAATCTCTCCTCAAATCCCTTAGATTTTGTGCAAAGGGGGAGAATGGTGCAGGAGCACCTAGGAAACACTAGGCATTAGGAATTCTAAGATGCATTTTGTTAGAGTTAGAGGCTTTATGATTAGGAGCGATCATGAGTGGAAAGGTTTTTACCTGAAGTTCATGTTGACCATTGAAATAGAGTTAGAGGTTTAATAATGTGTCTTGATCAGGAGTGATCAGGAGTGGAAAGGTTTATGAGGTTGGAAACTCACTTTTCCTAGTTCTCTAGAAAATTGGCAAAAGTGGCAAAATGGCCCAATTTTGCACCTTTGCCACAAGACTAATGTAATTTCTGACCAAAGGGAGGCATAACTACCTTCATTGATGTATAAATTGGGTGCCTCAACCTGAGAGAAAGGTTGGATGCATTCGATTTTGAGAAGAAGTTTCAAAATCAAGAAAACAGTGATTTCTTATGTGAATTTCCTGTGTTTTTGCTTTAGTTTTGTGTGTTAATGACTTGAACAGGCACTGTGCATGGTGTAGGATGTAGGATAATTACCTTTCAATCATTTTGTAGGAACAATAGGCAGTTAGTTTCTTTATTTCAAGCATTCTTTGAACAGTTAGTTCATTTCTTGTAATTGCTTATTTGACTGGCAACCTGTCAAGAATGGGGTCTTAGTTCTCTTTCCCACTGTACCTGGTGTATGGGATTTTGGGAATTAGGGCTAGACTCCATGTTTGTAAATATGGTAGAATTAGGAGTAGTTAGGAGACATGAAAGCACAATGGAAGACTTCTCCTAGGCGAGCTTGACAATGCCCGGCTAGGAAATTCATGAACTGCAAAGCACTTGGTTTGCAGGGGTGACCTTTCCCTAAGAAATCACATGGTGGAAAGGTAGATGGAAGCCTTGAAAAGGCTTGGAAACAAAGAGGAGACTTCACTAGTCCTTTAGATTGGAGAATAACTTGACAGTTCACCGTGTGGTCAGGAAACAGCTCAAAAAGACCTAAAGTTTGCTAAATTGGAAGGTTAAGCCAATGTACGGTCAGGTGAGAATTAAGACCTCCAGAATCTTTGAGGGATGGGTATTAGGACCATGATTCCATAATAAATATTTAGGGTTCTTTGGGAAATTTTGGAGAACCAACCTATTTTCTCGGAGTTGGAGGCCTAATTGGAGCTCAAAGGCTAGTAGCCTTTCTAACCCTAGATGAGGGTTTAGTGAAAGCAATGGAAAAAGGGAGCAAGGTGAAGTTTCCAGGGCTAATATATGATGGTGTGAACCTGTAGAAATCATCCCCACACCCCTGCAAAGAATCAATTGAGAGTTGGGAGTAATTGGCCTTTACGGAAGATTAAGGGCTAAGGGAGGAATAGGAGGTAGTGCACCAAGTTTGACTTGGGAAGCTGATTTGTCATGATAGTAGGGTTGGCCAGGAGAACCAGGGGAACCTAAATATGAGGAAGGTCCTAAAGGTTCATTTGGTGAATAAAGACACCAAGGAGATCTTACAAACAAGGATCCAGAGCATGGAACAGTGAGTGTTCCATCCAACCCTTACCCTATCAGTTATTTCATGGCAATTTTTGTAATATTGATTGGAGGCATTATCTAGACTTACATGCATTTGAAAATGACTTAGAATGAAGTAATAGTTGCATCGGGTTCTAAAGGTCAAAAAATCTATTTTTTGAAATTGCTAAGGTTCATTTGGCAGTATTGATTGGCTAAGAATTTTGGGGCCTTAAGGCCGACAACAAGTATGTTGAAATAATTATTAAGTCACTTCAATAGTGACAATGCATCGACATAATGGAAAGTGTTAAAATTGCATGGGAATATTTTTATTCATTGTGTCGGACTGTTGCATGGTATTAAGATGTTTTGATTAAAAAGATGCATTACCGCGGACTTCAAAAGGTATCAAATTTTGACTAAGGTATTGAAAGGAATCAAATGTCTTCAGAAGCAAAGGGAAGTTAGGGAATTTCTTATTGAGTTTTCATTTCTCTAAGGGTGTAAACCATAGTTTCAGCCACCACCATGACTGTTCTTTTCCTCAGTCGTTACTCTATCATCTACTTCTCTTGTTGTATTTTGATTGAAAATGGATAAGCTCTTTGTAAGAGAATTCTCAGTGTTGTGTTTCTTGGTCTGCCATGACTCATTGGGAGAGGAAACGAGCTTGGAAGGATGGTACAAGTCAAGTTTGAATCTGGATGCAAAATCTCAAGTTTTTTTTTCTCTACCTTCAAGATTCACTAAAATGGGTATTATCATTCCTTTTGGAAACTTTCAAGTTAAAATGGAAACGCAGTTACAATTTCTCCTTGGTTCGAATCTGGAATAGCAAATAGGGTTTTGATCTATGTGCTTGCACTAATTTTAGTTATAGTTGTTTGTTCTAAATTAGAAAATGCAATAGTGATTTCCAGCAAGGCATGATATGTTTTCAATTACATACCTATTTTTCAGGTTCTTGCTGTGAGCTTTTTGTTGTCTTTAGCAGCATTGAAAATGTTCTTGAAGGATTTTTCCCACTTGTCATTAAAATCTAAAGGGTATCTGAAATCTAGTTTAAATGGGTTATGGTATTCTTGTATTTTATTATGGTAGATCTATTATTGTTTCTCCAAGGTTATGAGATCAAATACAAGATTGACACATTTCCTTTCAAGAAAGAAAGAAACCTTGGCTGAAGATTCAAAATCAAAATTATTTCATCCACCTTTCATGGGTTCTGAGAATTTCAGTGTTATATACTTAATATACTCATTTTTGCTCATTATGTCAATAGAAATCTATTTTTGTGGTCACTTCTCTGAATCTGAAAATATACCTGCTCAATTTGATAAAAGTTAGTAACATTGTGTATACCTTTGTCGTTGAAAAAAATATAATGATGTTTTTTGTAAAAGAAAATAGAGAGAGAGAGAGAGAGAGAGAGAGAGAGAAACAGTTTGCAAAATGCATGTGAGATTGAATACAACATAATGTAATGACCTATTCAGATAGACATGAAATACTCTGATTTTGTAAAATCTGAAATATGAGAAAATAACAAGTTGTCTCAAGATTAGACAATGACTAGAATTTTGAAGGCTCAACTCGAAACCTTGAGGATTGTAGGTATTGTTTGTTGAGAGGCACTTGTGAGAAAAGAGACAAACAAAGAGACCCTTTGTATCATTGTATCTTCTGTAAATTGAAAAAGGGGTTGGTACTCCTTGAAATTGGTGTTTCAAAATGAGGGGTTGGTGCTCCTTGAGTTGGTGCTCAGAAATCAACCTATAAGGCATTGCTAAAAGTGGTTTTTCAAATATAAGCCTAAAAGGCAGCAATTTAGGAGTGGTTTTTCTACCCCAGGAGGGTTTTCCACTTGGAATATCTTGTGTCACTTTTCTCATATGTGGTTCATCTGATTTATTGTGCGAATGCTTTATTATGCAATGTTTCACCGTCATACTTCTCATTTTAGATATATGTGATTGCATTCAATATATAGATGAGTTAATCATTGATAAATGAGAGCATAAATCTATTTTGTTTCAGTTTCTATAAAAAAATTCAAATCAGTTTATGACACTGATTCAGCCCCCCCATCTCAGTGTCTTTTTCACTCCAACAATTGGTATCAAAGCATAGGGTCCTCTAATAGGTCTATCGAACCTAGGATTGATTTTGATCTTGGAGTCTATTTAAAATTTCTCAATCTCATGAAGGAACATCTATGACTAGAGCTCCAATATTTGATAGAACAGATTATGTATTCTAGAAAATCATAATGGAGACTTATCTAACTTCTATTGATCTCAATGTGTGGAGCATAGTGTTAACTAGGTACACTATACCAACTAAATTTCCCACAACTTTTGATGAGAAGAAAAAATATGAAACTAATGCTAGAGAAAAACATGCTCTCTTGTGTGCATTAACTAAAGATGTCTTTATCAAATTCATGTATTGCAGTTCTACTAGGGATATCTGGATTAAACTTGAAACCATCTATCAAGGAAATGAAAAAGTTAAAAAGTCAAAATTCTTTACTCTAAAATATTAGTTTGAGGAAATAAAAATGAGGGGCAACAAAAAATTAGTTGATTACTTCTTGAGAGTTGATGAAATTTTCAATGTTATGAAATCTCTAGGAGAAGAAGTAAAAGAATTTGATGTTGTAAATAAGGTCATTAGAACCTTACCGACTAAATTTGAAGCTAAGGTCTCTACTCTAGAAGAAAAGAAACACTTTGACCAGCTTACCCTAGACAGCTTACAAGGCACTTTGACTGCCTATGAAATCAGAATCAGTAAAAACAATTCCTCTGCAAAAGAAACTACCTTTAATACTGAAAGGAAAGAAAAAGATGAGATTAGTGAATTAAAAAAAATGATTCTAAAGAATCCCATTTTTTTAGAAAGCTCAAAAAGGGGTCTGGAAAATATAAGGGAAAACTTCCCTTCAAGTGTGTTAACTATGGAGAAATAGGTCACTTTGCTACAAAGTGCCCCTATGGTGATCTGAAAAGTGACAATGAGAAATCTGGAAAACTACCTAAGAAAAATGCCTATAGACCTAAACAAAAATTCAACTTCAAAAAGAAGAAGAATTTGTTTAGTAAAAATGAAACAGACATTGAATCTGAAGATTCTTTAGATGAATAAGATGAAAAATTATTCATGGCTGAAATCATTCAGTAAGAAGATACTAAAAACAATGATGCTGCAGATGGTGAAGTAGATCTAGAAGGTGAACTGAAATGTGCTTTAAAAGAGATTAGTAAACTCAAAAAATAAAAGCTTGCTCAAGAACAAAATTCTACTCAAGCTCTTGCTCAAGAGAAAATTTCAAACCAAGAAATAGTCTCTCTAAAGACTCAGCTTGAAGAAGCCAAGAGATTTGAGGATTGTCTTTGTATTGGTATAAGTAATAAAGATCAAGAAATTTAAAATCTTGAACATGAAATTGTTGATCTTAGGAAGACCATTGAGAAGTATGAGAGTACTCTAAAACTAAATGACATGCTCAGTAAGGAGAAATTGAACAAGGACAAAACTGGTATTGGGTTCGTGAAGGGTGAATGTTCAAATGATGGTGGAAAGAAAAATGATGTTGTTGCAAACAAATGTTCTCAATCCAATCATCTTGATTCTGATAAGAATCATGTTCATCCTTTTAGGAATAACAAAATATCATATAATTTCAACCCTTTTTTTTATGGGTACCACTTTTTCTACAATAGATTTGGCCACAAAGTGAGCTCTTGCAGGGTTGTGAATACTAGAACACCTAGATTTGGTCATAAGCAACACCTTGGTTTTGGTCATAAGGCACATTTTATAAGCTTGATGCATGTATTATTTAGCACAATAATACTTATGTGAAAATAATGTTTGCGGATACTTGATTATAAGAGACATGAGAGTTTCATATTCAGTGTTTGGTGATGGATATTAGGTACGTAAGGGTCCTATTTATTTTGAATGAAATTTACCTATAGACAAGTCTATTTCATGTCACCAGATGCTTGGTCACAATGGATAAAAGGATCTAAGGGCCTTAAAAAATAAAAACCTTGTTGAAGGGTAGACTAATTGTAATCTTGAGTTTGATTTTTGGGAGATTACATTTATGAAAAATAAAACCATGCTTATTTTTACTCAAGTTCTCATAAATCTTGTGGTGTAATGGATATTATTAATTCTTATGTGTGTTTCCTTATAGATGTTCCTTTGATTGGAAAATATACATATTATCTTAATTATAAATATTAATTATTAGAGTAGAATGATATGGGTATATTTCCTTTTTAGATTAAATCAGAAGTTTTTCATTCAATTTAAATAGTATAAAGAAATGGTTGAGTTGTAGACTATAAAGAAGATAATTTTTTTGAGGACTAATAATGGTGTTGAATTTTCCCTAATGATTTTGATATATTTTGTAAAGATTGTGGTATTCTAAGATAAAAGACAACTCTGTATTATGCATAGTAAAATAGAGTTGCAAAAATAATTAACAAGACATTGATGGAGAAGGCTAGGAGTATATTGAGTGGTGTTGGTCTAGAAAAAATATTTTGGGCTAAAGATGTTGCCATTGATTGTTACTTGATTAATAGGTCTCCTAAATTATTCCATGTTGATAAGACACTTATAGAGGCATGGTCGCGTTGTAATCATTTACCGAGACATCTTAGAGTTTTTGGTTGTGAGGCATGCACATGTGCTAAAGGAGAAGTGAATAAAGTTTAAAAATAATGCTATTAAATGTATCTTCAATGGATATATCTATGGTGTGAGAATATAGAAGATTTGGGATCTTGTCCCACAAAAGGTAATATATAGTAGAAGCATTATTTTTAGAAAAACTAAGACTTCATTTTTTAGATTGTAGCTATAATAAAGTGAATAAAAATATAAGGATCAACTTCCTTATATGCCTAATAAAGTTGAATCGAGGCCCCGAGATAGAAGAAAAGTTGAGGAGAGATCATATAGCTTTGAATCTCCAAAAGATGAGGATGAATATCCTTGTCATAGTGTTCAAAGGTCTACAAGGTATAGACAAGCACCTAGAAGGTACATACAACCATCTAGAAATATTCAAAGGTCTATAGGAGAGGCATTAGGTATGAATGATGTAGAACAATTGAATATTTCTATGGATAGAAATGTCAGGCTTTGAAAAAGAATGATACATGGGATCTTGTACCATTTCTTGAAGAACAAAACCCTTTTGGTTGTAAATGGTTATTTAAGAAAAAGATGGGTCTAGGTGGAGGTATTGAGACTTGTAAAAACCATGGTTGATTATGAAAGTTTATTCTTAGGTTGAGGGTGTTGATTATGGTGATATATTTTCTCTTGTTTCAAAAATGACATCCATTATACATACTTTGTTCCTATTATTGATTCTTGTTATATAAATATTGGGAAAATGAATGTGAAAATGACTTTCCTTCATGCAAATTTGGAGGAGGATATATATGAAACAACCAAAGAAATTTGTGATGAAAGTTAAAAGAAATTTTGTTTGTAAATTGAAGAAGTATGTGTATGGCATCAAATAGATTCCTAGGATTTGGTACTAAAAATTTGATACATCTATGTTGAGTAACTTGGGATTTGACTATTCTAAACCTAATCATTATGTTTATTATAAATATAATATTCCTATTTATTGTATTATATGTTGATGATGCATGTTATTTATTTTAAATGGAAAAGGTATGGTTTTATAATTGTATTCTCAACTTACAATTAAATTTAAAATGAAACATCTTGGTATGGATAAAAGTATTCTTGGGATATAAATTAGAATATATGCAATGGATAAAAAGCTATGGCTTGGCTAGAATAAGAATTTCAATTTAAAGTTGTAAGGGTTTAACATGTCATATAGTAGAAAATTATGTATTCCTTTAATAATTGGAATGAATTTAACTTCATTAGACTGTTCAACATCCCCATAAAATATGAAATATATGACCAAAGTACCCTACCTAAGTGTAGTTGAAATTTTTATGTATGTTATATTATGCACAAGACTAGATATTGCCCAAGAAGTGAGTTATTTCTAAATATATATCTAATACTAGCCTAGAATTCATTGGGATGTAGTTAAAATAGTCTTCGAATATTTGTGGCATATCTTGAAGCATTCCTTCTATTATCATGGTAATATAGTGGGATATGGGTATTCCCTTGATATTTAGGGTGTGTGTATTTAGATAGGGAAGGTGATGTTGATAGTAGAATATCCACTAGTTCTTATGTGTTTATTTGGTGGTGCAATGAATTAATTGAGTAAGAGAAAAAATGTGGTTTCTTTGTCCACTATCAAAGATTAGTATATGGTAGCTACTCATACTTGTAAAAAAGACATTTGGATTAAGAGATTGTATTTAGATATTAGAGTTAAACAAAATACAATGATAGTTTATTGTGAGACTTAGAGTTTGATATACCTAACTGAAAACACATAATTTCATGTTAGGACCATGCACATTAATGTACAACATCATTTTGTTAGAGATATGGTCGAGGATGGTAGGGTGAAGTTGGTTAATGTAGAGAATTTTATGAATGTTGTAGATTATTCAACTAAGCTTGTGATCATAGAGAATTTTAAATGATGTTTGAATTCTATAGGCCTCATGGCCCCTAGTGATTAAATTATGTTATTGATACTCTCTTTTCTCTTGCAAGGTGATTGACAAGTGGGAGAATGTTAGGAAAACAATGTCTCAACCTTGCAAATACACGAGGTTAGTATTTATAGTAACTTTACATTTAAGCATGGATTGGTGCATAATTTTTCCCAAAGCTTCAAAATGGCTAAACAAGGATGCTCATAAAGTTTTATTGTGAGATCATGTCTAGATTCAAAGATATTAAAGTTTCCATTTTTCAAAGTTTAATGTCTAGTTTGAAGGCCTTAGAGGAATATTTTGGGCTTGAAACTGGTTGTAAATTGTAAATCTTGATATATCTTGATAGAGAACTTAACAATATCTCTAACAATTCAAAAAAAAATTCAATCGAACACCTGAATCAAAAGTTATGGTCTTTGAAAGTCTGGTCTCTTGAAATGGGATATGTAAAAAGGTGTTTGAAAAATAAAATAGTTTTAAAAGGGGATTTACACGTAGTGGTAGATGTGCTTTGACATGTAATAGGCATCTATTATTGGAGATAAGGATGGTACCACTTTTTATTTTCTTTTAGATCATGGTTTTGTAAAAATTATTTGAGAGTTTCATGTATTGTATCTCATATATTAGGTGCTTGAGAGGGAGGTTGAGTCTAAAGAGTCTTATAGCTATTGAGTTGCCTCTAGATCTCTAGATTTTGATACTCTTATGAGATATATTTCTCTACAAGTATATTATAATCGTATTGATTTCTTCATTATATTGGGTGACTTTTAAAGTGTGGATTTCTCTCTCGAAAAAGGTTTTTTCTCCACATAAATAGTTGTGTTTTTGTATAAATATTATTTATGTTTATTTTGTTTAAGTTTCACTAACTATTCAGATCTGATTTTTTTATGTAACCCTCCTATCAGTATTAGTGTTGGAATTATTTACAATACCTTATATTCCTTATAGTGTGTTTGATAAGAAAAATAGATTTTCCTTTACTGTTTGAAGTAATAGAGAAAATAAAAGTTTACTAATTATACACCAAGATTTTTGGTCTCGTGGTTTGTTAAATGGTAAATATCATTATTATGTTAATTTGATTAATTATCAGTCTAGATATATCTATTAGAAATAAATACAAACCACTATATAGTATATAAATCTAAAATTAAGCTATAAATCTATTTTTTATTATTAGATTTCAAAATGATGATATTATCATGTAAAATCAGCAATATAAAGAAAATTAACTTATACAATATATAATATGGAGAAACTATTTTGTCAAAAAAATCTACCAAGAAAAAGAAACCAAGATTATATTATTTTCAAAAGAAAAGTACAATGTGATACTCTTCCTTCACTCCATCTTGAAAATATTTTAGGATCTATAAAATAATTTTATAAAATTGTTATCTCATGCTCTTAACATATAAAAAATGAGAAAAGACCTATAAAATAATTTTATAAATTTTTTTATCTCATGCTCTCAACATATTAAAAATGAGAAAAGACAAGACCATAAATTATTTTTTAAAAATAATACATATGAAAATCATGGCATCTTGGAAAAATACATGGCCCTCTTTGGAGAGAATTTTTTGAGAATATTAAATGCATAAACACTTCACATGATTATTTAAATAGGAAACTAAAAGCTAAATTGAGGGTACCTCTTTGTGGTTGACACAAATTAAATTTTGATAGTGTGGATGTATTATCAAGGATGTGGATGAATCTTTTGTCTATGTGATTCTCCAATTATTCAAACCTAAAACTAATATTAATTCTAAATTATAGGGTCTCATTCTTATGTTACAATATCCATTGATCATAATCTAATGAAATTAGAGATAGAAATAAATTTGACTATAATTGTCAATTATATAAGAATGAAATCTTTCTATTGCTAGAAAATTAGAAACCTTATTTTATGTATCTTTATTTAATTGATTTGAATAATATACAATTAATCATGTTTATCTTAAGATATAGATGAAAGCAACTTTTCTTATTGACCTAACTATTGTCAATAAGGAAGAGGTTATTCTTTATATATTGGTGCATATATGGCCTCCCTTGACAATATTTCTTAACGGTATCATAAAAGTAGGATATTATTAATTTTTTTTTTTTTAATGTATTTATTTCAAGGTTAAATGGATTCAATCATCTCATTTCATTATATCCATTTATTACAAGTTACCTCTCAATCACTTCAAGTTGAGATTGTGGGTTATGATAGGCTCTTGTGATATTTGAATGTGAAAATTTTCATATTTACATAAAAAAGTGATATAATATTTTCTCTATTTAAATGAAAAAGGTTCATACAAAAGGAGATATCTATGAGAATAGTCATTTTTTTATTGTATGGGAATTTGAAGATTTATCTAAAATATATATTTATCAAAATTGAGAAAAAGTAAATTCATGCATTAAAGTTTCAAGTTATAAATACACAAATAAAAATTGAAAGAATTAAAAAATTATTATATAAAAGAATGATGTCCTATTAACTTCATTTTTGAAGATTTTATCAACAACCAAATTAGAGTGTATTTTAAAAATAAAAATATTTTATTTTTATTTTTATAAAAGAAACAGAAACTACACTAAAAAATAAGCATTCCATTAGTTTACACCATTCAAAAATTGAAAACATATATGTCACTTTCAAGTGATCTAAGTTAAAAATTTAGATCAGTGATGGATATTTCAATATAAAATTTTGACACACCATTGTTTTACCCATCACCACAAAAAAATTAGTCAATTGATGATTGGAGATGTATATTTGGTTTGAATATGAATATTAATGAGCTAAAATTTATGTAAGAGGTGTTTCTTATGAATTATGTAATGCTTAAAAACAATCCACTAATTGGTTGAAAATGGTTTAAATTTTTCATATGGTATTAAGAATACAAAACATGATTGGATTCTAAGAGTTGCTCTGTAAAGTTGATGGCATGGATTATGATGATATTTTTTCTCTTGTTGCAAAATGACATCCATTAGATTCTTTCTTTCTATTTTTACAACTTGTAACTTAAAGGTGAAAAAATAGATGTGAAAGCTATTTTCCTTCATGTTGATTTGGAGGAAGATATCTACTTGACGAAACTAGAGAATTTCAAAGCTAAAGGTAGTTAAATTTTGGTTTGTAAGGTAAAGAAATCCTTGTATGGACTAAAAAAGAGTCCTAATATATGGTACCAAAATTTTGATACATATGTGTTGGGTTTGAGATATAACCATTCTAAATAAAATGTCAATCTGTGATGGGGATGAAGGGGATCTATGATCTAAATCACACCTTATCCTATTTAACTATGATGTAGGAAAAGGGGATATAGGGTCTAAATCACATTTTCTCTTACATCATATTAGAAGGAACATATGATGAAGGGTACTCTCCTTGCAATCTAAAACTCAAAAAAATAATAGAGAATTGCACGAACCAAAACACGAGAAGGAAGAAAATATTTTCTATTATCATCAAAATGAAGATGAAATTACAACATTACAATTGGCATCACATGGGCTTTCCGATTACATAAATCTACAAATATTCAAATCAAAACCATAATCTACTCTGGCCTACCCCCGCTTCTATAACCCCCATTTGCATCCTTTATCTAGAATGTGTAACCACCATAGAATCATTTGGAAAGTGTAACCCCCACATGAAGATATTTCAAAATTTTATTAAATTTGATAGTACAACTTCATTGAATCATAACTTTTAATCCGACTATTGGATTTTCAATTATAATATATTTTTGGAAAGATCCCAAGAGGGTGCTTTGCCATAAAGTACTACCCTAAAGGTAAATACTTTGGTTTTCCACCAATATTTGAGCTCATTTGGAAACTCTAAGGGCCTCAAATTTGACTTTGAATATTTTAACAAGAGTTTTGAAAATTGAAATTTTAATCTCACAAATAATAAATGATATTAAAGTTTTTTCTTCACTATTGGCTTCAATTCACCATTCTAGAAGTTCGTGTAAGATTTTGTATCCAACTATGCATAAATGTAAACTTACTAAAAATAGTAACATTGCCAAATTCAGCCCTTATTGAAAAGAAACAACATTTTTTGGGGGGATGCAAGATTACTCTTACACCCTAGATGCTCCTACATCAACCTAGAATGATCAAAACTACCCACTTGGATTCTACCACTATGAAAGAGCTACAATGGTGGACCATGGTTTTTGTTCTTTTTGGGGGAGGATATGATTGATTATGAATTAACTTGATTTGATAATGTAAACTATCTAGGTCAACTATTGAATTGTAACAATCTATTATAAATACATAGAAGCACAAAACTAAAATACATAAACTAGTTACAAAATAACTAAGTGCAAAGAAGAGGGAACACAGAATATGAATTTGGACTCAAACTGGCTAATTAGGGGCGTTGGTGCATGTTATCACATAATCTAGCAGTGCTTGATTCACGGATAAGCCCCCTACGAAACCAGTATGTTTCCTAGGCCCATGTGTTTCAAGCATGTAAAACGAGACAATCTTGTTTTACGAGGTCTTTGATCTTACCTAGTCCACGTAGGTGACGATAGGCTCAACTTTCGAGTTTAAATTTTGTGACTCCTTTTGAACCAGGAGTTAGTCATTTTTTTTTTACTTTTCAGTGCTCAGGCGGTGTTTTTTACCGCCGTTGCACCTATGTTTTCCTTCAAACAATTTTTGGTGCTCGGGCGGTGAAAATCACCACCGTTGCACCTAGCCTTTTTAACACTTTGGTGTTCGAGTGGTGATTTTCATCGCCCGAACACCTTTTTGCTAGTTAAGTTAAGTTTGTCCGTCACATTTAACGCCCACAATTTAAGTCATTTTTTAGGTTATTAACTCAAACATGAGTTATTTTTGCATGTTTGTATTAAGACTCTCCTCCCATCGCTCCAGTGCTATCATGAGTTGCCTTCCTCAAGATCGAATCTTGGTTTCTACCTCCAGCACGTGGTTTTCGTGTCCACCACGGTAATCTTTGCCTGGTTATCATTTTCAAGGTATGTCTTTCGTGTTTTGCTTTCCTTTCTTTTTGTCAGTGTTCTTTCTTTTAGTTTGTCGATGCTTTCTATTTCTCATTTGTTTTAAGCGTTATTCTTTCGCCTTCCTTTCGATTGATCCTTTCCTTTTGCTAAGCTTTTTGCCCTTGCGTCAGTTCATTTCTCCATAGCTAACCTTGTCGTTTTTAACCCTAGCAACGTTATCGCCAAGAATTTATCCGCCTTCACACATGTCGCCAAATTGTTTAACTTTTGGTGCTTGGGCGAAGAAATTCGCCACCATCACACCAACGCCAAGTCATGTCAATTGTCTTGGTGGTGATTTTCACCACCATGACACCCACTCATAGAATACCCAAGTGTCTAGGCGGTGAAAATCACCGCCATGACACTCATCAAATTTCAACATTTCGATGCTCGAGCGGTGATTTTCACCGCCTTGACACGAGCATTGCCAACCCCCTAACTTGGTCTTCACACTTCGGTGCTCGAGCTGTGATTTTCACCGCCCGAACACCAAAATCTGTTTTCTTTTTCTAACACTCTGAAACATGTCTTTTCTTCATCTTCGCGTCCACTACGCATTTTCACACCTCGTTTTCCACACCATACGGCCAAATCACAGTGACTCCATATCGCCTCATTTCACATTTCCCCATATGGCATGTATTTCCTGACAGCACTAAATCCACCATTCTTGTAGTTAATTTCCAAAGTTTCATCAAGAGGTCCTCGGAGATAAGAAATACATCACTCTCGGCTCCCCTAAATGTCAGCTGAAATGCCACCACCATCTCCTAAAGAAAAGGGTAAGATGAAGTATAAGTACCAAGGATTTTTCCCTCCGATCGTGGTGTTGTCCAAAGTAGATGAGATCAAGGATACTAAGATCAGTCATCAAGATCTGGCAGATTTCGTAAAGAGGATTCAATAGAGGCCATGGGATGAAAATCTAAAGGCCATTGTACATAGCAATCTTCATATGGTATCCACTTTCCCAACTTCAGCTCATCATACGGAGTTTGTACTTCAAGTTGCTGCTCACTATATCCAAGAAGACAGAACTGTGAGAGATTTTGCAGGTCAGGTTGTAATGAGGCTTGACGGTGAATTTTTTGATATAGTCTTCAAATTTCCACAAATGGAACAGTACACTCTCATCACGATCCAAAAGGCTCAAGAGATATTCGACAGTGATTCAGTCAGAGCCAAGACATTGATTAACTCACAATAGTTGAAGACTCCTCGACATGTTGTATCTAGGTGGCCTAAGGGACTTCCTAGAAGTGACTTCAAGGAGGATGTGAGAGACATGATTACCCTATTAAGCAGAGTTAAGGGCTTGCCTGAATCCTCTCATTTTGAATATTGGATGTATGAATACATCTGGATCATCAAAAGGAGGAAAGTACATATTGATTGGGGAACACAGATCAATGACGAAATCCATGAGCAGCTGATTAAGGTACCCACCACCTTACAATTCTATATGACTTCTTTCTTGGTGTACGCAGCAGCAGTAATGAGGAAGTTTCTAGGTTTGTCTACCAAAGGTAATAGACATTCTACCCCTATATATGATTACTATTACCAATTAAACCTGAGGGAAAGCTTCCACCACTTTAGGAGAGTCACCAATGATTTCTTTGCTCCTTTGTTGTTCACTTTTGACTCGACTCTGGAGAAGAAAAGAATATCAAATGAAGCCTACAATGTGGTCAGCAAGGTTGGATGTGTTTTTCTACAATTCCCAACCTTTACCTATATAAGAGTAGGTTGTTTTACTAGGTGCCCTTACATGCTTCCCAAGTACTCCTCAGACAAATGGATCCTTATGGAGTTGTGTAGGCAGTCAATATCAGTGTACAAAGAATGACAAAGGAACCATAAGCTTGGTTTTAAATTTCCCTTGACCATTGGTAGGTATACAATCAAAAGTGTACAGGAGGCTAAGAATTTTTCAGCAGAGATGCATATAATGACTATCAAGACCTATAGGTACAAGCGTGACTTTGACTTCAAAGATGTAAATTAGAAACTCAAGAAAGGTCACAACCACGTTTATCATTTTGAAAACATATAGGCAGAATGTAGAGATGAGGAGGATATCCGTAAAATGGATTTTTGTAGGTTGACAGTTGAACAAATCAAGGCCCTTAATATAGACGATTTTCTTGAAGATTTCACAGATCCAGGAGACATCCTCAATTCTGCCTATGATGAAGATAAAATCGTTGGGAAGCCTCTACCTCTAGTGCAATGGTCCAAAAAAGAAAGTACTTATATGAGGGAAAGGTTAGCCCCTATTCTACACAACACAACACAATGGCTTCATAAGCATGGCCATCAAATGAAAGCCTTCAAAATAGATTCTGAAGGTGAGCCTCCTAGAGAAAATCCCAGTCCACAGCCAGAATCCCGAGCTAAAGATAAACAGGTTGTGATTCCTTCTTCATCCCGAAAAGGGACAAGAATCAAGTTCACTGTGGGAAAGAAAACTCCACAAACCACTGAAATACGAGAAACAAGAGCTACCACATCACGTGCAGAAGGGAAGGAGCTTGTTTCCGAGGAATTATCCTCAAATGAGGAAGGAGGAGATATAGAGTTTGAATCCGAAGAATCAGAAGATGAAGACTCTGGAGAAACAAAATCAAACGAAGAAGGACAATCTCATGAAGAGGTTGAGGAATATCAAGAGGATGAGCAAATTTTGTCCCCTCTTCAGAATGAAACTGAGGAAATCCAAGTGTCTTCACCAGACCCATCCACCTTCCTCACACTCCTTCAATTCCTAAAACTCTTGTTCCTCCTATTCCTTCTTCTCCTCCTCCTACCATAGTTACAGGAGTAGAAGATGTTTCTTCCCCACCAGTAGTATCAATTGTGTCGGTTTCTTCTACAATTGTCTGAACACAAAATATCAATGTTATATCCAGTTCGCCAATTTCTATCCCCAGTTTTTCATCCCCGTCTTTTGAAATTTCTTCGGAGGCTGAATTTAACAAATTCATGAATGAATCTTTGCAGAGTCAGCTTGGCGTGCAAACAACTGGGCCTATAATGACTACCACAACGCCCATAGTTACTATCTCAGCTATTTTTCAAGGAGTCCTAGCAACTCAGGAATTAGCAATATCGGGAGACATATATACTTCTTCCCTCCCTCATTGGTTGGTGTCACAGGTCCCTAAACGCAAGAAGTAGATGATCTCCCCTAATGAGTTGGACCTGGAAGAAATACCTCCCCCCAGATCAAGGAAAAGAAAAAGGCTAAGGTTTTGTCAAGACTCCATGTTGATAAAGTTGGCCAGAAGTTCGTTGAAGTAGGTTTTCCTTCACAACCAGAGGGTGATGTGAGTATGGAAGATTATACTGTGAAAAGGATACAACTTGGGAAGGTAACTAATGAAAGTGCTAAAGCAGATGCCCAAGTAGTACTAGATGCCCTTGCAAGGAGGCTTGACAAGATGGAGCAGGCCAAGAATCTATATAAGGAGAAGGTTGAATGCTATGCAAACATTTTGAGAAACATAGAGGGATCCTCAATTGGTGATACCCAATCTATGACCTTGGTGAATGTTGAAGAACCAGCTATACAAAAGGCAAAGAAGCTTGCAGCCAAGGGTAAAGTGTTGAATGATTTTATTGATGAAATCATAGATCACAGGTCACAAGTCATCACCATAGCGAGTGAGAAGAAAGTACAAATAGCCCAGCTTCAAACTGAGCTTAATAAAGAGGAAGAATCACTTGTAAAGGAGCTACATGGAATGGAAAGGGCCTTATCATCATGGCTGAAAATGAAAGATTCCAAGATTAGCAAATTGGTGAAGAATGGAGTTATACCTGATAAGGATAAATATGTGGAGGTGAAAGAATCACTCAAACATAAAATCTAGGTATTAAAGTTTTTGGCTGATGACATTCACCAGGTGCAGGAGGATGTAGAAGGTTACTGGGTTCTTCTAGTAAATGGAATGGAAGAGTTATCGGGTGATCTCCTTGATGATGATCACACCTTTCTTCCTCTCAGTGAGATAATTCAAGTGTTCAAAGAGGCCTTCATGAAGCTGGTGGATGATAAAGGTTTTTCGAAGAACACCATGCATATTGTATGTGATCTACGACTTTCACTTGATTGTTTCAAAGCTCATCTACAAAGGTGTAAAAAGGTTTCTTTATCTGCTAAGAAGATGGCTACCAAAATACACATGCTGGTGGATTATACGGTTGGGCCAGATGAAACTTTCCTACAGGAGACTGCAAAGAAATATGAAGACTTTTACGCTCAATGCAAAGAACAATAGTCTTCTTTTTGTGTCCAGTGTTCATCAATTTTGATGTTCCCTACTTTGCATATTGTAAATAGTTTTTGACATCTTAAATGTCTTTTTGTAAAATGTAATTACACCGAAATATGAGGTGTAATTACATATTATTTCGGTGAAATTACATAGAAATAAATTACACTCAATTAGATTATGGTTTCCTATTTTTGCTCAATTGATTTCCTAGTTTTGCTCTTCCCTCTTTTCTATAAATAAGAGGGATTTCTTTTGTAATAGTTACCTTTTGATATTTTGCAACGAAGTGCTGCCCCTTTGAAACAAACATTCAAGATTTGTATTCAAATTTGTGAATCTAGATCTAATCAATAAAGAAGAGGATTGCATACCAGACTTTGTGTTGGAATCGATTGTCTTATGATTTGATTATATCGGTGGTGACTAGTGTATGAGATCTAAAGGGCTTCAAGTGGTTTATGTAAAATTTGTGTTACATTTATTATTTGGATTTGTTTATGTTTGAACATTTTGGTTGAAGGATCTACAAGACTTTGTGCTTGTAATCATTCATGCGGTTCGAGGAATTGTTGTATCTAAGAAGACTTTGTGCTTCTAATACGACAAATGATAATTCTACAGATTCAACATTGAAAAAGCTACAGAACAACTTTGTGCCTTCGCGAGCTTCCCTTTTCCTTTTTCTTTTGTTATTATAAATCACACCTGGTATTTCTACGCTGTGCTTTGACAAGATAGGAATATTGACATTACTGTTGTTTGTTAAGTTTAAAGTTATCAGATCTAGAGCTTTCCATCGTGAAGCATTGTAAATATCTTCTCTTGAAAAAGAGAGAAGTATGAATGTAACACACCCCGCCTCCCCGCCCATTTCATAAGTATAGTGTACATCTTGTAAGTATTTCGTTAAGTTTACTATAGCTTCCATTAGCAGTAAGAAGGGCGCCTCCCCTTTCCGAGAGGAGAGATGATATCTCACATAGCTGTAGTTGAAGTCTAGATAGTGTAATTTGTTGAAAAGTTGATTACATTATTTTCACCCAACAGTGCCCTACACCTAGAAATGCAGATCTAAAATAGTCAATCTATAGATTCTTCCTTTTTGGACTCATCTTTGCAACTTCATTTGTTGATGGATAATTTCACTTTCTTTAATTTGTTAACATGTGAGTCTTGAATGCTTAACATTGCAATTAAGTCTTCAATATATTCTTAAATCCACTTCAAATTTGTAACTAGCACACAAGAGAGGAGAGAAAGGGTTTTTGCCTCCACAATGGCTATGCTGATGTAAAGAGAGTGTCCTTGGTCGAACATAGGCAAAATGGATAAATAAAATGATAAATTTGCAACTGCTACAACTTACCTCTTAGATTCTTTCTTCTTTGAAGGATTGAAGTCATTGTACTAATCTCATAAAAGGATAATTGAATGCTTGATTCAAGGTCCTGCAAGAGTTTGTACTCACAAAAAAATGAATATAAAATGTGAATAAACTCACATATAAACATGGTGTATTACAACCATGAATCCTTACTGATAATAAGTGTTGTAACTCTGGTAATTCTACTCTTGACATAGATTTCTCAGCCAATTAACTAGGATTTAAAATGGTAAAAATATTTTTATTTATATGTAATAACTATTTTATCAATAGCTTATAAATAAATCTAAATTGTAAAATTTTAAAATGTCAACATTGATATATTTTAAATTGGTCCAAAATGGGATAGATAGGGGTGCTAGCACCCTAGTCTAGACCTATTTTGGGGTTTTTGAGTATTGTTAAATAAATATTAAATAATAATTCACAATTTAATTCTAATTTTTTAAAGATGATAATAAAACAAAAAAATTAAGAGCACAATTAGGTCCAAGCATATAAAGGGGAGCTAAACCCATTGTTAAATTGTTAATGCTAATAATTTATGATACTACATTTAGCCCTCACTTTAGTGATAGTATGAAATTATTCTCATGCTCACACTAAAGTAAGGATATGAAAAAAGGTTTCTTTTATCTTAACATTGAAAATATATGTTACCATCAAATCTAGGGGATCTGTTAGCTTACAAGATTAAGATCATATGGCACCACAATGTAATGCTAATAAAACACACAAATATCAAATACAATGGTAAACATGAAACATACATAATGAAGACACAAAACTATCTCAATACATACAAAAGCACAATGCAAACACAATAAAAACATGAAAGGGCATATGTCGATCATGAATTAGCAAGTTTCGTCGAAGTCTTACTAGGATCCATACCCAAAATGTTCATGAATTAGAGACTAAAAGATTGATATTTTCTAGGTGGCCCATGAAAAAATGAATCATAGGCTAGTGAAGTCTGATATTTATTAGGTGAGATTTGATAACAAAAAACATGGGCTAGTGAAGTTTGATATTCACTAGGTGAGTTTCTACCTATTGGAGTATGGGAAACACTGAGAGTGGGGGTGAATCCGTGTTTCAATAATCAAATTCAATTCAATGGTTTTTCAAAACACATAATCTCTTTGTAATCATTGAATGTTCAATTTCAAGAGTGTAACCAAATGTGATAGCCAATAGTAGATCCTTAAACAACATGAAAACTCAAATGTTGCGAAGTAGATAAAAGAAGTAGCAAGACTAAATTGCATGAATCATGATAATCGCATGGACCACAAAAGAATCATAACACAATATTTTTATGATTGGAAAACCCTCATGGGGATAAAAAACCACTTGGGAAAATTGCCTCATTGGCTTAATAAAATCCCACTAACTATAGAGCCTCACTAGCTACTTTTTGTGCCTCACTGGCTACAAAATATGCCTCACTAGCTAACCAAGAAACCTCATTGGTTACAATACCTCACTGGCAAAGCCTCATTGGAAAACATAAGATGCCTCACTAGCAAATACAATATCTCACTGGCAATCACAAAATGTGTCACTGGCAATCACAAAATGCATCACTAGCAACTCTCCATGGTCTTACTGACCAATCTCCATGGTAGAAGAGATATAATTTCAGGGGGTTACCCTGTTACAATATGCACCAACAACAAAAGCCTTCAACACCCTGACACACAAACTCCATCACCCACTTTCATATGCAAACATTTAGCATTTAGTCCTTTCTCTGCAAAACTATTCTTCAACACACTATGAACAAATTGATAAAACAATGACCATGCATACATGAATGTTAGTCCCTTTTACAAGCAACCCTTATTTCAACAATCATAAACAAGACTTCAACTGGTGTTTATATGACCCAAAATTCTTCAACCTCTGCATATATCATGGCTGTAACCTGCTTTTGAATAAGAACATGAATGACGACAAACGAAAAAAACTTTTACACAACTATGACTGTTGTTATAATGATAGCCTATTGTCTCAGGGATATTTGCACATCCAGAGCACTATTTGACAATCTTTCACTAGAACCTTTATCTATAGACAGATACATGACACCAAGACATTTTAACAAAAACATTTATCTATCATGACTCTCAACTCAAGACATATCTCATTGCCATTAACAAACAAAGCATTATCACTTGTTCTTTCTTCATATTAGAACTCCGCCCCTTGTGATCTTAGCCATAGTACCATAATCTATGTAAAGAAAAAGGCATATTTCATGAATACTTTTATTCAAGGTAATCATGAAATACTTCTATAAATTTATCTTCAAGTTCTCCTCACTATGCATTATTATACATAAGACTTCAATCTTTTCAATACTCTCTTAAAGAGTACAAACCACACCAACCCTGTGTAGAGAATACAAACTTAATGAATAGTTGTTCAAAGACATTTTATCACACACAACCATAGTATCTCAATTTGTAATACTGCCACAATGAAACTTTTAAAAACCTGACACAAACTATATTTTCTACAAAAGACCGTATATAATCAGTTGCAAGAGCCAAAATCGTTTCATTCAAAAACCCATGTAACTACTCGTCCATCTTTGAATAAGTGACTTGATCATCAGATACCCGCGAGATTCTCCACCAAGGTATTAAAATTATTAAAGGCAATGTTATAGTGGTAGGTTACTTGGTAGGCCGATAGAATATGTCTAAGTGACTTAAGCAACTCTCAATCCATAATAAATCACCTTCAGAACTATAAAGTATGAAGGACTTGTATTGGAAATCACCATGAGCCCTAAACCCTAGATCTTTAGGGTTTTAGTAAATGCCTTTGAAACATAAAGAGTACTTGAATCAAACCTTAATGAACACCTTTGATAATGATGCTTGAATCAAACCTTAATCTGAGATTTCCACCAATTACATATGTTGTATATAAGCCTCAATGCCACCTTTGTGAAGTAAACAATGTAATTTCGTCTTTGAGCGTGTAAGATTCCTTGTCATCAAACTCTTAGCATGATAACATATGCAAGACAAGCATTAAGGCAAGCATGATAAAAGATGGTCTTGAAACATGAAGACAAACTCACACACCCAAACACCAAGTGAACATATTTATGTCTTGGACAACTTGATAGGAAACTTGTCATGAAGCATCAAAACCAAACAAGTAACCTTGTGACCTTGAAGCAACTCACTCAACCTGATCTATTCAACAATCAATCTATTCCCTTTGACATCAATGACAAACAATGCCAACACTAGTATGTTTTAAAGGAAATGGATTCTTGTATTTTTTCATGTTTATTTAAAATATCTTTGATGTATGTAGTGAGTCTTGTAGTGCAAGTTGCTTGAATCTTCATTTGTATAAATGGTTGTTTAAGAAATTTCTTCTTGTTGAAGTTGGAAATTATTCCTTTCCAAAGCATTTTTTTTTTTATCTTTTTTCATTCAACATATTCCTCTTATAATGTATATTTGTAATTTTTGGAAAGTTGTATTTGATGTCCAACTTTATATGTTGAATGATGATGGGAAGAACCACACAAGTAAAATCTTTGTTTCCTTCTAGTATACCTAGCAAGAAAAATAACCATCATCTTTGACACTCAAAGAACATCTAGAAATAATAATTGACCAACTCCTTCCAACTCTACATTTTATATCATTTTAGAAACATTCAAATTCTCTCTATAATATATCCAAATTGATTGGCTCTTTAAACGAAATGAGCCACACTTCTTTTAATGACATTAAAAGGTAATAACAATGGATGATAGTGTTACCATCATGAAACCCCCAGTCTGCTCATAAAAATTACGTTGAAATTAAAGAAAGCATATCTCAAACATAGCTTTACAAGGCTTGTGGTTTCCTCACCCATGTTTTCTTTAAAATACCTTCCAAAACCTGCTCAATCAAAATCTTAGTGAACACAATAGAACATCAATTAATAAGAATTTCTTCATCTCATACTTTTATGTATAACATGATATTCACAAAACAAATGGGACCTTTATCATGGAGTAAAAACTAGCACTTGCATCAAGGGTGCAAGGGTTATGTTGATAGAAAAATATATAAAAATAAATATAGAAAAGGAAAATACTGTAAAATATGCACACTTTTGTTTGCATCAACTAGGGGAGAGGACCCAGTACCTGAGCATGTTTCATAGTTGTGATAGTAGTTGTTTATATAATGCTCAATATTTTTATCAATATTGGACCAATAGTTGTGACTTTAAAGTTGTTAGTGTTGATGATGTCTACCCATAATTAAACAAAATGTATTCCTTTGATCTAAAAAGCAACCAATCATGTGATTCCACATCAGCGCTCAATAAAACATGCTGTGAATGCACAAGTATTGGTCTCACTTTTTTTTTGGGCCTTTTTGGACACCTTGACAAAATGTATGCTGATGTGGCATCATATTTGATGATGTGGCCCTGAAACCTTAGTTATAAGCAGGGGACTTGCCAAGTAAGCTGCTGTAAAAAATTGGGAGTGATTTGAAATTTCCACGTAGGATTTTGAGAAGCGTGAAGTTAGGGTGCACGACTACCGGGTCCTCTCCCCTATTTGCACATTCTCATGCTTACAAAGAATCATTTGCAGTAACATCCTGATCTATTTGTGGTGGTATTTGTTGGATTTCGGTGATAAGTTCTTGCTCAATCTTAGATCTGCAGTAAAATAGTCATGAAAATGTGCATTGCATAAAAAGCAGACCAAACAACACTACTAATGATAGTTAACATCAACGATCATGATGATACTTCAAATTAAAACGATCCTCATATGTAATAAGATTTACAGAAAGACCCAAATGACCAAATCTACCAGAGCGTCCAACCTAGAAAATATTTGGTGAAATGAATATTTTGGTTCACTTAAATACAGTAGCCTAGCATAAAAGTAGATGCAATGAAACAAGCAGATGCCATCAAACATTGTTTATTGTTTTCATATTTCTGGAAGACTCTCAAAAGACAGTCCCTGGTATTCTATAAAAAACAACATACCCTATGTAGATAGGTTTCTGAATTCTTTGGAAAGTCAAAATTGATCACAACATTGACTGCTTGGATATCAACGCCCCTTGTAAAAAGATCTGCCAGAAGTATTTGGAAATATCAAATAACCACATACAAATAGTCAAATAAATAGTAGGCATGAAAATTCAAAGACATAAAAGTATACAGGTACAAGGTATTTATGCAACTGAACAAAAGAGATTTCTACAAGCACCATTGTGCAAGTCATGAAAGACTCTGTTCCGGTGAGATTGGAGCATCTTGGCATGTATGTAAAAGCATGAATACCCAAGCTCAGTGATCTTTTTGGCCGGGACGTTCATTGATGGCAAGTTTTATGTGATTAGCGGGTACGAAAGTGAGACACGGGGGCGATTCAAGCAAAGCGAACAAGTGATTGATCCCAATACACAGGTCTGGACTACTCTGCAGAGCATGTGGCCTACTTGGGAACGCCCTCGCTCTTGCTCTTGTATATCAGCTTCTGGGATCATCTATGCATTTCACAGAGGGGGAGTATTCAGCTACGATTCAAAGGGCAATGAATGGAAGCAAGTGGCATCTCTACCTATAGGGTTCAATTGTGTTAGAGGCGCTGCAATTTGGCATGACAGGATTTTTGTGACCGGCTCCCAACTGGGCGGCGCTACTCAGACTTGTTACCGGTTTGAGCCTCGCGAATAAAAAATACCGGCGGAAGAAACTTGTTTACAAGCGGAAAAGAGCTGTTTTCGTATACCGCGTGAGACAGGTTCTGGCTGAAAGTTCACTTTATATATAGCCTATCGGCTCAATTACCCAAAAAAGTTATTAATTTCTTGACTAAAAACCTAAATTACCCAAAAATGTTATTAATTTCTTAACTAAAAACCTATTGAGATATGAAGTCAATGAATTAACTAACACTATTTAATTGCATTTTCTTTTCTCACAATTCATTTTTAAATCTAATTCTTCCTATAGCATTTTTAAACATCCTTATTACTTTGCATAATGGATTCTTTTCCACTTTTACACGAATTATCCCCAAGTGATCTTCCATTTTCGAAGAACTTAATGTTTGTTTGTTAACGGTCATATCTATTATTTTGAATATCTTAAACCTTGTAGTATGGTTCAAAATGTTTATCATTGTTGATGAATTTTACTCCAAATAACACCAAGGACACTAATTGACACTGTTAACATTAATGATTATGGTTATGTTTGGACTGGATAACATTATGGAATACGGATCCCTTATGTTGCTTTGAATTAGTTAAGATTACGACTGGATGGATCTGCTTAATGTGCAACCACTACTTAGTAATTTATTTCGTCATGAAAAAACAAGGATTTGAACCTAGTACTTCTTGGCTTGCCTACATACACACATGAAAGTGGTGAAATCGTATTTTATTTTAATTTTAAATACCTAAAGTGTTGAACTAAGTGCACATAAAGAAAGTTCCAAAATTGGACGTCACCTTGGAACAACACAAATTATTTTGATCTTACATGTATCTTTCCTTGAACTGCTATAGAACGGATATGTATGTGCTTATTCTATAAACAATTAGACCAGATAAAATCTTGGTAGAATATGTGCTGTGAGTCTAGTAACTCTCCTTAACGGTATTGCAAGGTTCATTTGTAGTTGTTCTTTATTATTTAGGTCATATGGTTTGGTTGTTCAGATGGAAATGTGTAAGAATTTCAATTCTTGAAAGCAGCCGAATTATTCATGGAGGGCTGCTTCTAACCATCAACATGTCAGTATATCGACAAATGAGAACTTGTATAAGGATCACTGACATGTGCATTACTTCCATATCCCTTAAGAAGTCAAGACCATATGCAATGTGAGGTAGCATATCTTTTGAGGCAATTCAGAATGTGGTACGGAAGCTGGTCATATCTCAACTATCTGTAACCTACAATTCAATTAAAATGAGCTTCAGAAGTCGTCCTATAAAGACCATTGTCAGAGCAAGTATTTAAAAGTTAACACAAATGATATCTAAAATATGCGCATATACAATGTGAATGACAAGCATCTGGCTGATGTATAATAAATATATACATTAATTTAATTTAGATTTTTACATCTACAAGCAGCCAAGAATGTCCAATGGGACTTGAGAAAAGTAGATAATTTTAAGAGTGAAAACATAAAACAGAGAACTCACATAAAGAAACAAAAACAAGAAGTAGATATAATTCCTGGAAATCCAAAACTATGCCAAGCACCGTCTCCTGACATTTGAAGTCAAGTAGAAATTAGTAATGGGGTCCATACCGTGAAAAATATGATCTCTATGGTGGAATTCTTGCATTAATATAAAGGAAACGTGTGACCATAATTATTGTTTGCATAATACTATAAATTCAATTTCTTCTAGGTGATTTCTAAGCAATAGGAAGAATATAATTTTCCTTCCATAAAAGGAATAGTTGTGCAGAAATCCATTTTCAGTAAAAACAATTATGCTTTTCTTATTAAGGGTAGAGTGAAGATTTTTAAAAGAACCCAAACCTTTCACACAGAAACAAGCTCGACAAAAAAACTAAAACTAAAATTGATTTGTTTTATGGTGAGAAACTTAAATCCTGTCATCTGTGCTTGTTGCGAGGCCACACAAACTGCATAAGTCCTCCATGTCAGATTCCTGCTAGTAAAAAAATAGAGTATCATGATCCATTGTGTACGAATAATTCATAAGGTGCAAATTTAGAGTACAAAAATAATGTAGCTTGTGTGGCGTACAGTCATCATAAGTAAATCCACAAGGTCGCAGAATGGGAGCAGACTCAACTCATAGCCGCCCCGATTGATGCATGCAATTGCTTGTGCATGGACCTGATTAAGAAATAACATTAAATTTGAAAAAACATAGTTTCTTGGACATTACAGAATATCGACAGGAGAGCTTTTATGTCAAGTATATGACTCACCTCGTTAAAGTAGCCTAATGCAAGGCATGCTTCAAGATATGTTGATTCCTTCGCAGGAGTAAAGGACTAAAGCAACCCTTGAAATTTCCTATCTAATAAATCATAACACCTGCACAACATTGACGAAACTGAGAATTATATGAATCGTAAGTTTTCTTACCGCGTGAACTCTCTGAGATGAGAAACTAGTGAAATATCTAATGTTTCAAACAAGTAGGAAATAATAAGTTCTATCCATCAGTTAACTATACATTCCTTGCAAATTTAATCTATTTCACCTTCAGTAATGTGGGTCTTACAATCTAAAACCTCAAAGAGTACTCCCCCTGCTGTTATAGGAAACTTAGGAATCTCACAATAGCAGTTAGAATATAAGTGTATGGCCGTTACTGGACATTCATGGCAACATATAAGCTATATTTGAAGCCCAATAAAGAAACTGTTTACTTTTGACAACCGAACCAGGAAATGTACCTGTAGTAAACTGTGTGATCTTATATTGACAAGAATATGGTAGCAATAGAATTCTGCTGAACACTGGGCTTCATATGTGCTCTTCATTTTGGCATTGTAAAGATTGAGAAGAGATCTGAGACACTTGGGTGGCTGTTCAAAGTTCAATTGCAGCATAGATGTATCTTTGTTACTGCTTAATTGATGAAACTTAAGCTGTGATAGAATGTAAAATCTACCCTGAATTATACAAAATTTAAAGTGTTGATATACATTTGTGCAGGGAGCCAAACTACACCTACCTGTAACAACCACCCCTCGTTACTACCAATTTTTTTTTTCATTTTCATTACACCTTCAATATCCTATTGATCAATCAGGCAACTTCTTTCCAATTAGAAGAGCTAGTTTCATAACCTTACTCAACCATAGCAAAGGTAGCAACTCTACACAACAAATGTACAATCTTACACTAGATAAGATAATCTGACATAACAAGACAAATCCCTAAACCCAAATCTAATCCTCCAAGGTTCATTTGAGATGCCTCTACCTATGTATCCCTTTTTGGGAATTAAACGCGTCATAGTTCACATGTCAAAATAGAAGACGCTATCCATACAATCCACATAGGGACCAACTTATAGGTACAAAACATACATAGATAGTGATTAGCTGGCAAAAGGAAAGTGGTTGCAGCCTTACTACAAGCATCTTCCCCCTTTAGTTGGTTCATTAATACATAATCCTTAAGTACATCCAAGTCAGAAAGAGGAATGTCAATGCATTTCATACTATATTGAGTTCCATCCTTTTTCTCATTCACTGCTAGCTATGATGAGGCAAGCATCCCATACTACTTGTGTCATCATCAACAAGGACATAAGTGTAACAACACACAAAACAAGCAGTCATTAATAAGATTTCCAAGCCCATTAATCATTTTTCATCATATAGCTAGATAAGTTACATAATCGAAGATTTCTTATAGTCTTACCCCATACCTAAGACTAGTGCCTAGATACTATCAATCATCTAGACGGATTTAACAATCAAAACCTTGAAAACCATACCTAAGACAGACATGGCACAATAGTCACACACATTCCTTCCAATACACTAATGCCAATATTGAACTCTTAAGAAAAGTAGATATTGGCATCCACCGCTTACATGCCACTGGTGAAATCCTTTCTAAACCCAATGAAATCAAGTAGTTCCTAGCATCTATCACTTGCATGCTACTATTGAAATATGGATAACCCTACAATATGGCTAAATACTTATTTGGCAAAGCATGCTCCCTAACTCTTGCCATGCTAGAGCAATGATAAGCTTATCTGTAAGTGGGGTCATAGGTTTTACAATTTCAATGATCACCTCAAAATGAGTGAGACAAGCTATACTAAGAGAACAGTTATCCTCTACCTATGCCCTCGTAAAGTCCCTTTCTCAACCCTAGTTGTGATGCTAAGAATTCAACTTCTGTATCGATCTCAATTCACCATTGTGACATTTAGAAAGTACATGAACGTTGATCTAAATCATATTGTTTGAAGGGTATACACCATAGGCTAGTTAATCTAGGTACACTACCCCAAAGGGATCCATTAAACTATACAATGGTCCTATAGGTCTTGGGATCAAAATTCAACATACAAGTAACAAATTGAACCCACAAGTTGGCCTCCATTTAGACACATATACATAATGCATACTCATAAAGTAGTCTCAAAGGCTAGTTAATTCATTCAATTATTATTTGGAAATACACTTTATTAGATAGAAATTAAATCCATAGATGTAATATTAGACAATATTCTACTTCCGAGTACATAACATTTTTTGTGTATTACCAATCATAAAGTTTACCATACATTTATCCACCATACATGCCTAAAAGAAAAATGCCCTACCATATTCAAGAATACTTATTGTTAATGGTCCACAGTTGACAAAAGAAAGTCCTAAGGAATTCTACCCTAAACTTAACATAGATTCAAACATGTATTTAGACTACGTTGACTATACATAAAGATTAAGAGTTGTTTACACCATCTAATAATAATAGCTTATTTTAGTATCATTATCAAATACAAAGTTAGCAAGGTTCCTTAATTCATACATAGCCATGTCATGGCCAAGATTATCAGGCCCTTATTTCTTGGAAGAATAGACCTCACTAGTGACTTGAGGCTTACGTACATCTTCCCATACTTATCATTGTCCCAAGACATTATGCCATAGTGTTCAACAACCAATACTCTGATTACTTTAGTTCAAACAAGTCTAGAGGCATTCTCACACATTCACATGAAGACAAACCACAACAACAATGACTCTAAAAGTTCATCCAAATTGGTGTGGATTTTGGAAAGCCTAACACAATAAATCTCAATGGATAGATTTGGTGACGATGGATTGCCTTTTATTGGCTCATATATATTGGGGGCATATTAATTGGAACATGAGTTCATAGTCATCTAATGCAAATTTTAGTCTCAAGCTATGTAATGTCCTAAGCCAAATATTACTAGAAATACTAGCTAAAACCTTCAAAAAAATATACTTTGTCTTGGACAAACACATTTTGAGCTAAATATTTAACCAAAACTTTATAAACCCTAGATTATATTAATGTTTGCACATCACTCTAAAAATCCCTATGTTTTTGCTTTAGACTTCTTAATTGAGCCCTAAATGCAAAACACTAATTTTCTCTATGTTTTGAGCTAGATATTTAACCAAAACCTTATAAACCCTAGATTATATTAATGTTCGCACATCACTCTAAAAATCCCTATGTTTTGCTTTGGACTTCTTAATTGAGCCCTAAATACAAAACACTAATTTTCTCTATATTTTGAGCTAAATATTTAACCAAAACCTTATAAACCCTAGATTATATTAATGTTTGTGCATCACTCTAAAAATCCCTATGTTTTGCTTTAGACTTCTTGATCGAGCCATAAATGCAAAACATTAATTTTCTCGATCCAACCCTAGCAAACATAGAACATTCCCCCTATTTAATTTTAATTATTAATAGTAAACCCTGATGTTGTATATGACTCACCAAATGAAGATGAAATGCAGCTTTAACACATTTACCAGATTATCAAATCAGATTTGAACGCAAACTAATATTAACAATAGAAATGAAGTTTAAAAGAGCTAACAAGGGCCAAAATGGAGATTTTCCAGCTTCCCTAACAATAACAAGTTGGGAAGATAACCCACATGCCATAACAACACACCAAAGAAATGCAAAATATAGTTCTTAATGCTCAACAACTACAAGTTTCAAGTAATAGGATATTTCTTTCTATTGCCACCATTAATGTTCGAATGCGACCTCTAGGTGAGACTGCTCCTTTATCTTAAGAGTTTCCATCCTCCAACATGAGATTTGCAGGGGTTTTAGTCCTTAAATCTAGACACCTAAACAATGTGTGCTCATTGTAATTTCCGATAAGGTTTGTTTGGGGTCTTTTTATCATGCTCCCTCCAATCTCTCCTTTCAACTCATTATACTCGCAAAAAAGCACATTGGAACTTGCAACAATGGCCTTCCTCCCAAGATTGTTATGTAGTTGAGGCTACTCCTACTAATTGAGCACCATTTCCCTTCAAATCGTGCCTAGAATGGTCCTCACGTGTACAAAAATGTGTTTGGGAGGCAAGGAGAAATGTCCCTTGTGGACTGTAACTAGTATCAAGAAGAATTGAAAGAGGAGGATGCAAGAAGTTTATTGCAGTAGAGATATTTAAATATTGGAAGAACAACAAAGTCAAAGGTAGAGTCGAGGGAGTTAAGAGACTTTAGAATAAGGAAATTTTAGAAGTTGGATTTTAAGCAATGTCGTTGTCTCATGCAATTCATCTCATCAAATTGGCCGCGTAATTATATTAATAGTTTAAGTGAGGATTCATGCAGTTTTAAGAAGGGCCAATTAAGAGACTCAGGTCAATTTGCTGGCATCAATAACTTCAGCCCTTGAAATTGTTATAGCTGGCCAAAGTAAATGAAAGAGGTTGTGGGAACAATACGACTTAGCAATCAAAATATTTATTGTGAATAGTCAATTGGTGTTATATAATAAGCATACATTTTGAGCTTTTACGATTCCGAAGGTAGTCAAAAGAGATTTTCATTTTCAATCCCGTCAAGGGGAGCCAGACGGCCATAGTGATGCCACGAAACTAATATTTAATTCCTTCAATAATTTATGTGTGAGGTCATTTCATACTATGCAGGATGATTGAAATTTAAATAGCTAGGCATCATATATTAATTCCACGGTTTTTATAAGGAATGAAGTAAAAAAGGAGACGTGAGCAATTCAATTGAAGGCATGGTTATCTAGGTCTGAGTAAATATTAAATGTACCTACACTTTCTTGTCTCAGTTCCTAGTGTCTTATTTTAAATGATTGGTATATGCAAGTGAAATATAAATTGAAATTGTTGTGAGTGCCTGTGAAGTGGGAAATACCGTCCAAGAAAAAGTCGTGGTTTAATTAATTTTAGTGACTCATGTAACTTGTATCAATAGTGGTAAAGCTTTGAGAGGAGTTGACAAGCCGCATAGCTTCTTTATGAGACGTTTTTCCGAGTTGAAGCCCCACATCATCAAAAACTTGTTGTTATAGCTAGAAGGAAGGTTTGTGGCTTTAAAAAGTAGGAATCAATAATTATTTTGTGGAAGCCGCGAGAGAAGTAGAATTAAGTACCACCACTGATATTCTTCCTAATCTACCTATTGTGACCTATTTCACACATCGCCCCATTGCAAATGGGGACCCCTAGGGGTTTGTTTTTTAGGGTTTTGTCTTAGCAATACAATTTCATAGGACCATTTATTTTGAGAGTTTGGAGTTAGAGTTTTGAGAAGTCATCCGAGCCAAATAGGGAATTCAAGCCCATATTAGTGTCTAGACATCATCAAAGTGCTCAAAAGATCTGGAGGATGAGGAACGCCATTGCTTTGAGTCAAATTTTGACACTTCCTATTTTTTAGGGATTCTGGTTTTTTGCTTTTTTGATTTTTGGCATTTTGGAACCAATCCAAGAAGCAGCTTTTTTGGCCTGCCTTTTGCTTTTTTCTTTTTGCTTTATTCTGCTTTTTTGAAAGTTGACCTAGGATTGGGTCCCACATGTCATGGCGATAACGTTCATATCTCCAGAATAAAAAATTTATGTCTCCAGGTATAAAAAGAAAGAGAAAATCTCCAGGCAAGATTTGTTCCAAACAAATGGAAGATGGCAAAGAGATGATGAAGTCCGCCCTTGGCATGATAAGAAAAATGTCTAAGGCACTATGAAGTCCACCCAAGGAAGGAAAAATGTCCGGCTAGCTCCAAAGTCCACCCACCAAAGGAAGCCTTGGCAAGGAAGTTGTGAAGTCTGCCCCAAGATGGCAAACACATGATGAAGTTCGCCCAAGGAAGAAAAGGATATCCAAAGGAAAGCCAACTCCGCCCAAGGAGATGGCAAGCCATAAGCCAAGTCCGCCCAGCCTTGGCAAGGAAGTTGTGAAGTCCGCCCTTGGCATAAAGAAGTCAAAGTCCACCTTAGACAAGAGGGAGGATGGCTAAGCAAACTCAAAGTCCGCCAAACTTGAAGAGAAGTGTCCAAGCCACTATGAAGTCCGCCCTTGGCATGAAGAACTTCAAGTCTGCCCAAAGATGGCAAGGAAGTTGTAAAGTCCGCCTTAGGCTTGAGGAAAGATGGCAAGCACATGATGAAGTCCGCCCACCAAAGGTTGAGATGTCCAAGGAACCTCAAAGTCCACCCTTGGCATGGAGAGAACAAAGTCTGCCCTAGGAAGGATGGAAAAGGGATCATGAAGTCTGCCTTAGACAAATGGAGATGTCCAAGCAAGTGTAAAGTCCACCCCAAGTGAAGTTGGCATGAAATTGGTCAAGTCCACCCTAGCATGAAGAATGTCTAAACATAAGCAAAGTCCGCCTAGCTAAGGGTAAAGATGAAAATGACATGGAAAATAATAAATTGGCCGTGTGTAAATAAAAATTTCGCCATAATTAAAAGATTTAAAGGGTTGGAAGAGGTTGGAAAATTCAACACTTAGGAAATATTTTTATTTTTCAAACACTTAGAGAAGTATCCAACACTTCGAGGAAATTTTCGAAATACTCAACACTCGGGAAAATCTCAAGGAAAAATCTAGAGGATTTTGGCTAAGGTGAAATATCCTGACCAATTTTTTCATTTTTGTACACAGCTAAGTACACCCATTAGCGTTAGTGTAATCATAAACCAGCTGAAAGGAACCCTTGACTTTCTGATCAACCCAGATCCCAGTATGGGCAAGGTCAGAGCATACTCGAAGGGGGTCGTTAGCAATACTGAAAAACTGGTAGAATTGATAACTCTAACCAAGAATGCGCCCTAAGACCTGAGATGGTAGGAGGGGCAAGCATATGGTTAGAGCGTCCATGATTTTGTGACGGCTCAGCCGATCAGCACAATGTAACAATGCATTACTGAAATCAAATAGGCGGCAAGCCAGCCTCTTCCACTTCTTCAGCGGGTGATACAAGGAATGAAAACTAACTAAGACTGAAACAAGCCAGTCTCTTCCACAATCGTGGGAAAGTACAAGAATTATATCAGAAATAGAAGAAGTGCTGAAAGTACTACTATTCAGCTTACAATATTATAGATATCCATTCCGGTTATGCAGACCTGCACTGAGATTTGCCAAATCAGCAACACAGAGATTCATTAAAATTAACACAACTCCCTCAAAACTTGTCCAAACCTTATGAAGTAAGATGTAAAGTAGTCTAAGACTGAAGGCGCCCAAGTAGGAAGCATAAAACAGACCCAAAAGACTCCCTCTTATTTGGCACGCAAAACCAAGCAAGACTGAGATGGTACAGCCCAAGAGAAGGGGCGATTTCGCTTAATAAAATAAAGACTCAACATTAAATTCTGCAAATTGGTGGAAGGGGTCGCCTCAACCAACCAAGCACATTTCTCAAGTACCCATAAGCAAACAAAAATCACTCTCAGACTTGTGAATTGAAAATGCAGTTCAGCCACAGTCAAAACAGCAACTGTGAAAGTGACTGAAAATACAGAAAAACTCAAATGCAAATGCAAACAACTCAATTGAAACCCAATCCTCAACTAGTTGCTATCTTTCAAGCAAGAAGTCAAGCCTAGCTAGGGGGTATGCATTCCCCGAAGCATTCACTCACTAATCTGGCAGCATAACTTTGCAATAAACTCAAGATGCTGAATGAAGACCCCAAACCTCCTTTTTATAATTTTTGCCAAGCCCTTTAGAACATTCTAGAAGGTGCGCTCCACTCCAGAAACCCTAATTCCATGTTGACCTTTGACCCTCAAGATGGCGTCCCATTTTCCAAGGCAAGAACTTTAACATTTAAATATTTAAATATCACCTTATGTTGGCGTCCCTTTTCTTCTCTCCAATCTAACTTTAGAAAAATATGAATATTTCACTTAAAATCTTGATGGGACGCCCACCCATAAAAAACCCTTTTAAAAACAACTTAAGTCATAAAGTTCGACACAGGGGGGAAATAATTAAAATAACATTATTTTAATTAATATGACTTGTCTCTCTAGAAACTGCATCCAGGTGCCGATTCCGATTCTGCCAACTGAACCAACTGACAAGGGAGGCCAAAAGTACTGGAGCCAACAAGACCACTGCCAGAAATAGAATTTACTAAAAATAGTAAATTCTGGAAGTAACTCGGATCATCATGCCAGACATACCATCGCGAAGCTCTCTGAAAACCCAGAAAAGAGTTGCCAACCAAACACCAAGATTCTAGAAGCACACTCCAACAAGAGCTGAAACACCCTCCTAGAATATAGGAAACCCTAATTTCTGCTTCCGAGTAGTCTACGGGTCACCAGGATAGACTAACGGCCAACTGTCAGATCACTGTTGAGAAGGGGACATTACAGTCCGCCCTTCCCAAATTTGCTTGCCCACAAGCAACTATAAACTAGGATGCTGCAAGATCTCCTCATTCTCCCACGTGGCATCCTCTAATGGCAAGTTCTTCCATTTCACCAAATATTCTTTGATTGTCCTTCTCCTCAAAGAACGTTCCCTGGAATTGATAATTTCTTCAGGGACTAGTACCAACAACCCTTCCTCATCCAGTAGGGGAAGATCGGATGAAACAATAATGTTATGTCCCAACGCCTTTTTGAGGCGAGACACATGGAAGACATTGTGTACTTTACTGCTAGGTGGTAATTCTAGCTCATAGGCTACTGCTCCCACCTTCCTGATAACTCTGAAAGGCCCATAGAAACGGGGTTTTAGCTTCTCAGCCCCACTCTTCTTGAGAGTAGACTGTCAGTATGGCTGCAGGCGAAGGTAAACCATGTCTCCCACCTCGAAGGAGCGCTCAACACGCTGCTGATCAGCGTACAATTTCTGCTGATTCTGTGCAATCTGAATGTTGTTCCTCAATGCTTTCAGAATATCCTGACTTTGTTGTAACATGTCTTTGGCTTGTGGTGCCTTGCTATTCCCAAGCACCAAATCTGCAAAGCTGATAACCTCATAGCCATAGAGAGCTTTGAATGGGGACATCCTAATGGACATGTGATAGGATGAATTGTAGCAGTACTCCCCCAAATGAAACCATCTGACCCAAGCCTTTTGCTGTTTTGAAACATAATTCCGGAGATAACCCTCTAACCACTTGTTCACAATTTCTGTTTGACCATCGGTTTGGGGGTGATAACTGGTACTCGGAGTAAGTACCGTACCACTCATCCGGAAAATTTCCTGCCAAAAAGTGCTTAGGAACTTGCTGTCCCTATCACTCACAATATTCTTTGGCAAACCGTGCAACTTGAACACCTCATAAAAGAACAACTCAGCTACTTGAGCTGCTGTAAATGCATTGGTGATAGCGAAGAAATGAGCAAACTTTGTTAATCTGTCTACTACCACGAAGATGCAATCCTTCCCTTGTGTTTTAGGCAACCCCGTGATGAAGTCCATAGAGATGCTTTCCCATTTTTTATTGGGAATGGGTAGGGGCTGCAACAATTCGGCGGGGTATGTGTGCTCATTCTTGTTCATTTGGCAAGTATGGCATTCCTTGATGTAGTTCAGAACCTCATTCTTCAACCCCTTCCATGTGAATCTCTCTCGAATCTGCCGGTAAGTTTTAAAGTAATCTTGGTGACCAGCAAGTGGAATGTCATGAAAAGTTTGCAAAACCTTCTTTTTGAGCTTATATTTGGGTACCAAAAAGACCCTATCCTTGTAATGTATCAGCCCATCAACCACTCTGTACTTTTCATCCTGACAAGTACCTTCAATAATGCTGGTTGCAAATTGATTTTTGGCATAATCAGCAAGCAAAAACTCTCTCCAGTCAGCTGTAAGCTCGCATAATGAGCTCAAATGTGGCCTTCGTGACAAGGCATCTGCCACCACATTATTCTTCCCCTTGACATACTCAATGTCGAAATCATAAGCTTGTAGCTTACTCACCCACTTTTGTTGTCTTTCGTTCAAGTCCTTCTCATGCATGAAGTGTTTGAGACTGTTGTGATCAGTCTTGACAACAAACTTACTCCCCACCAAGTATTGTCTAAACTTGGCTAATGCATGCATGATCGCAAGCATTTCCTTATCATAGATCGAGTAGGTTCTTTCAATGCCTCTTAGTTTTCTGCTCTCGAACACAATGGGGTGCTTTTCCTGCATCAAGACAGCACCAACTCCTTCTCCCGAGGCATCACATTGCAACTCAAAAGGTTTGGAGAAATCCGATATAGCTAAAACTGGACAAGAGCTCATGATCCTCTTGAATTTATCAAAGACAACTTGTACCTTTTCTATCCATAAGAATGCCCCCTTTTTGGTTAGATCAGTAAGAGGAGCAGTACTTTGTGAATAACCCTTCACAAATCTTCTGTAAAATCCACATAGACCCAAGAATCCCCTCAAATGGGTTAGAGTTTTCGGGGTTGGCCAATCCACGATAGCCTTGATCTTTTCAGGATCAACTCTGACTCCCTCTGCACTGATGATGTGGCCCAAGTAGAGTAACTCTCCCAAACCAAACTCACACTTTGATTCCTTTGCAAAGAAACTTTCTGCCTCAAGGATACTAAGCACTTCCTCCAAGTGCTTGAGGTGTTCTTCCCATGTCTTGCTATAAACGAGGATGTCATCGAAGAATATCAACACAAACTTCCTCAACTGTCTTTGGAAGGTTCTGTTCATGCAGGATTGGAAAGTGGCCGGAGCATTAGTCAGCCCAAATGGCATAACTAAGAATTCGAAGTGACCATAGTGGCACCTGAAAGCTGTCTTCTCAACATCAGATCCCCTCATTCGAATCTGATAGTACCCTGATCTTAAGTCAATCTTGGAGAAAAACTTAGCACCATGCAGCTCGTCAATGAGCTCATCGATTCTGGGAATGGGGTACCGATTCTTGGTGGTGCTTTGGTTAAGGGCATGATAATCCACACACATGCGGATGGTGCCATCCTCCTTCTTCACAAGTACAACTGCTAAGGCGAAAGGACTTTTACTTAGGCGGATGAAACCCATCTCTAAAAGCTCCTTTATGTTTTTCTCAATTTCATCCTTCTGTTTCTTCGGATATCTGTATGGTGTTGTGATGACTGGTTTTGCCCCTTCGTTCTGCTCAATAACATGCTCAAACCCTCTATCTGGGGGTGGTCCTGGGGGTAAATCAGCAAACACTTTACTTTTCTTTGTGAGTATAGATTGAATATCCGATGGGTATTCCCTCTTTGTTTCAACCGGACTAGCCGGAAGGACCATGCACTCCGCAGCCCACTCAACTGCATCATGGCGGAGCAACCTTTCCATCCTTTTGAAGGAGACAACCTGGGGACCTCCATTTGACATTCCTCTTAGTACAACTTTCTTCCCACCGGATTGGAACTTGAGCTCCATGGTTTGCAGGTTCAGAGAGATCTCTCCAAGAGATCGCAGCCATGGAATGCCAAGAACGGCATCAGTGTCCCCAATGTTAACAACATAGAAGTCGTCTTTGACTTCGTGGTTACCTAACTGTAAAGACATGTTAGTAACCTTGTGAGTGCAAGCGATGTGGAACCCATCTGCAACCATCACTTTGAAACCTTCAAACTCCTCTATCTTCAGGTTTTTCTTTGCAACCAAACCTTCATCAATGAAATTGTGTGTTGCTCCTGTATCAATTAAGGCAATCACACGATGCTTCCCAATCGAGCCACGCAGCTTGAAGGACTCGTTCTTTTGGAAGCTTGAGAGTTGGGCAAAGGTGCCCTCACATCCCTGTTCTTCTTCCACCTCTTCTAGCTCATGTTCCTCATCACTCTCAGCAATTTCTGATTGCTGTTCTAATTGATCAGATTCTGATCCATAATCAGCCTCCATATGGTTAGAATGGCCTCTACCATATCATCTGTGTCCCCTTGTCCAAGGTTCTTTGCAAGTGTAACACTTCCCTTCCTTCCTTAGCTTCTCTCTAGCATCATCATCCAATCGAGGAGGAAATTTCTTATGTTGATTTGGAGGGTGTCCTTTGTCTTGTTTATGGGGGAAAGGCTTGGATGGAAACTTAGGCCTAGGTGCGGACAGCTCCATGTTTCTAGCCTTCTTGATAGATTCTTCAAGACTGGGTGGGTCAAAAGCCTTTACCCAACCATTCAATGGCTCCATTAGACCTTCTGAGAACAACACCACCAATCTTCTTTCGGTGATGTTAGGCACCATCACGAAAAGCCTTTGGAAATCCCCAATGTAAGATTCCAAGGACCCATGTTGTTTTAGCTGAGCAAGTTCTCGGAATTTCACTTCAGGATCCTTAGTATCGAACCGGTCAATCAGCTTGTTGGTGAATTCCTCATAGGCTCTGATTAGGTTGTGGCCAAGGGTGACCAAACCATGATACCACCACTCATGGGCAGCACCTTCTAAGTGTAGGGTGGCAAATTTAATTGCGTCTTCTTCCGCCATCGGTCTTAAGGATAAATAATTATCCAATTTCTGCACCCATGCTCTAGCGGTGCATGCATCACTTCCATCGAAATGAGCCAAGGATACCTTTCCAAGAGCTTGTTGGTAATCCGTTCTAGGACCCATAGGAGCTCTGTATTCATTCCTCCCACCATTCTTTCGGTTCCTTTGATTCATGAACTGGTCAAACGACCACTGCTCCCTAAGATCAGGAGGGAAAGAGGCATACTCCAAGTAGGCTTGTCGGGCGTCATCAGCAAAGTTTGTTGCAGCTTCAACTTGGGTTTCTTCTCTTTGGGTAAATGTGGGGAAAAGAGGCCTAGAGGCGGATCCTCTAGACGTGGCATCATGTTGCCCAATGGTTCTATCTCTCCCACTGCCATTGTTCCCATTAACTCCACTGTTTTCACCGTTGGAGTTGTTTCGGGTATGAGACGGATTGTTTGCAGCCTGCTGATCCATCCTTGCAAGTAATTGGCCCAGCATGTCAATCATCCCGTCAAACTTCCTTTCCGTTCTATCTTCTCTATCATCCGTGGGCTGTCTGTTGCCATCTGCCATCTCTGCCACTGCTTTACCTCTGTCAACAGTTTGCCCTGTTTCTCTGAGTGCCTCGGAAAAAGTGTCTGCTTCTGGTGTATTCAGAAACTGATATGGCGGTTGTCCCGCCTTACTTCTGGTGTAGTAACGGTGGGCTCTGTCGCTCATCTGTATCTGAACTCAGCTGGACCAAAGGTTGGTAAAATCATGGCTCTTATACCACTAAAGTATCTTGACCAATTTTTTCATTTTTGTACACAGCTAAGTACACCCATTAGCGTTAGTGTAATCATAAACCAGCTGAAAGGAACCCTTGACTTTCTGATCAACCTAGATCCCAGTATGGGCAAGGTGAGAGCATACTCGAAGGGGGTCATTAGCAATACTGAAAAACTGGTAGAATTGATAACTCTAACCAAGAATGCGCCCTAAGACTCGAGATGGGAGGAGGGGCGAGCATATGGTCAGAGGGTCCATGATTTTGTGACGGCTCAGCCGATCAGCACTATGTAACAATGCATTACTGAAATCAAATAGGCGGCAAGCCAGCCTCTTCCACTTCTTCAGTGGGTGATACAAGGAATGAAAACTAACTAAGACTGAAACAAGCCAGTCTCTTCCACAACTGTGGGAAAGTACAAGAATTATATCAGAAATAGAAGAAGTGCTGAATGTACTACTATTCAGTTTACAATATTATAGATATCCATTCCGGTTATGCAGACCTGCATTGAGATTTGCCAAATCAACAACACAAAGATTCATTAAAATTAACACAACTCCCTCAAAACTTGTCCAAACCTTATGAAGTAAGATGTAAAGTAGTCTAAGACTGAAGGCGCCCAAGTAGGAAGCATAAAACAGACCCAAAAGACTCCCTCTTATTTGGCACGCAAAACCAAGCAAGATTGAGATGGTACGGCCCAAGAGAAGGGGCGATTCTGCTTAATAAAATAAAGACTCAACATTAAATTCTGCAAATTGGTGGAAGGGGTCGCCTCAACCAACCAAGCACATTTCTCAAGTACCCATAAGCAAACAAAAATCACTCTCAGACTTGTGAATTGAAAATGCAGTTCAGCCACAGTCAAAACAGCAACTGCGAAAGTGACTGAAAATACAGAAAAACTCAAATGCAAATGCAAACAACTCAATGGAAACCCAATCCTCAACTAGTTGCTATCTTTCAAGCAAGAAGTCAAGCCTAGCTAGGGGTTATGCATTCCTTGAAGCATTCACTCACCAATCCGGCAGCATAACTTTGCAATAAACTCAAGATGCTGAATGAAGACCCCAAACCTCCTTTTTATAATTTTTGCCAAGCCCTCTAGAACATTCCAGAAGGTGTGCTCCACTCCAGAAACCCTAATTCCATGTTGACCTTTGACCCTCAAGATGGCGTCCCATTTTCCAAGGCAAGAACTTCAACATTTAAATATTTAAATATCACCTTATGTTGGCGTCCCTTTTCTTCTCTCCAATCTGACTTTAGAAAAATATGAATATTTCACTTAAAATCTTGATGGGACGCCCACCCATAAAAAACCCTTTTTAAAAACAACTTGAGTCATAAAGTTCGACCCAAGGGGGGAAATAATTAAAATAACATTATTTTAATTAATATGACTTGTCTCTCTAGAAACTGCATCCAAGCGCCGATTCCGATTCTACCAACTGAACCAACTGACAAGGGAGGCCAAAAGTACTAGAGCCAACAAGACCACTGCCAGAAATAGAATTTACTAAAAATAGTAAATTCTGGAAATAACTCGGATCATCATGCCAGACATACCATCGCGAAGCTCTCTAAAAACCCAGAAAAGAGCTGCCAACCAAACACCAAGATTCCAAAAGCACACTCCAACAAGATCTGAAACACCCCCCTAGAATATAGGAAACCCTAATTTCCGCTTCCGAGTAGTCTACGGGTCACCAAGATAGACTAATGGCCAACTGTCAGATCACTGTTGAGAAGGGGACATTACATAAGGATGGTGCTATGATGGAAATTAGAAACTTTCTCTAAAGAATTTTCGATAAAGATTAAGTTGCCATTTTGGAGAAATTTAAACAAGTCCGGATTCGATGAATCTTAGAGAAAGCATGAAGTTACTAAAATCATTCAAACTCTTCAACTTTATAAGAAGTTCGACTTGTCACTTTCAAACCATTCTCTCTAGAGTTCGATGTTAAAAGTTCTTTTTTCTCTCTCAGAGTTGTGAAAGATAGATTTTTTTTGAAGCGAGATTTCTGGAGAAATAAAGTAAATTTTTGAGCTGAAGGGCGTAATTTTTACAAAATCAAGTGCTTTTTTTGAGTTTTAGAGTGAATTTTCAGAATTAAAGATCGATCCATAGTCAAAGGATACTTCAACGGCTCAAATTTGAGTTTGACCGAACTCTTCTCTCTTTCTTCCGTCTTATTCACTTATTCTGGCAAAATTTTGCTGAGTACCTAGCCAAATTCATTCATTTTCAGTCTGATTTTTTGCAGAATTTATCTTTTTGATAGCCTGAAAGTGAAATTTTCGAACAAAGGTCCAAAAAAATCAGAATTAAAATCTTTGAAATCTTTGTTAATTTTCTTCATGTTGATTGCAGGTTAATGACCACCAGAGGAGAACCTTCGAGAAAATCCCAAATGAAGTTTGCCAGTAAAGGATTGCAGCCGGAGTCAAAAATCAACTCCAAATGGAAAAACATAACAAACACCAATCTTGAACACATAGATTTTATAGACTTCAAGAAGAGAATGTATGGACAAGATGGACTCTTGCCGACACCCATTGCTCGTCGGATGATGAGAAATGGCATTGTCCAGGCAGCTGGATTTACACCAGCTATGCAGTGTGCTGAATTGATGGTTGAGTGTGCCATACACTACAATGCGCAAGAGAGACAGGTCATTGCGCGAGACAGGAGAGTATTGGCTCACCTTGGAGAGTTAGCAATTTAAGAAGCATTCGGCATACCAAGTTATAACCGAACTTCATACAAAACCAAAGAGGATGCCAGAAGACTTTACGAAGACCAACTGGATCTTAGCGCAACAAATATTAATAAGTCGTGGTTAGAGAAGTCGAGGCCTTCTGTCAAGAAAATGCCAAATATATTACTTTGTACTGACTTCCAGGAGGAGTATGGAGATATCATTTTGCTATTGAGCAAAGTAATGGGCAACCCCCAAGGTGCACCATTTGAGACATGGATATATTACTTCATTGATAAGATTACCTTAGGTGTCAAGATGCTCAATTGGTCTTGGATGATTAGTGACAATCTCAATGAACAGTTAATCAATCTGGAAAGGACAAAGTCTTTTTACATGAGTTCCTACATCGTCTACCTATTGGCTAGAACTTGCAGATATACAAGACTAATCTGCAGAGGGGTGGTGGGAAATGGTGAAAGTGAATTTAAATCCTACGATTGTTATCCACAGCTGCAGCTCAGTGAAAAGACCCACTTTATATGGGTAAACGATGCCTTCTTGATGTATATCACCAGAATATTACAAGGAGGAACTCATCAGAGACTTTCTCATGAGGCCAAGAGCCAAATCAACAAATATGGATCCTGGTTTATCCAATTTCCAAGATTCAAATATATAAGGGTTCAAGGATTCACTGAATGTCCTTACTGACTTCCAATTTATCCTACCAATAGAATAGCCTTGCTAGAGGTCCTTAGGATATTGGAGACATACCAAGGCCTCCAGAGATCAAAGTAGAAGGCAACCATTACCTTCCCATTTTTCATCAGAAGTATAATGGAATCTTGTCCATTGGCACAAGCAGTCGAAAGTGCCAGGTTGGAGATGCAGTGGTATCCATTCACATCTTACCGGTCTAGGGCTGACTTTGATCCTCACAACCACATTGGGACCGTGAATGAAAGAAGTATAAACATTAGGTAGACTTGGAAGATTTTTGGGCAAATGTTGCAGATGAATATGATATCAGGAAAAGATTATGGTCCAGATTGCCAGTTAACTTGATTAGAACAACCGAGCTTCTCCATGTGCCTGACCAGCTGGAGGATGATGGAGAATATGTTCAGCCACGCTATGATGAGAATTGGCCTCTTCCTCCTGTGAAATGGTCAGAACCAAAGCTCACGGATTTAACTACCTTGATGAGGCCGGTTGTTAAGTATTCTCAGTGGTGGGTTGATTAGCAAGTCTAGGAGTTAAGGCGGAGAAAGTCGACCCTCACTTATGACTTAATGGGCGAGATGGAATCATATTCCTTGAAAGCAAAAGCATCTCACAGTGCTGAATTAATTGAAAGCACCAATTCCAAGAAAAGGAAGGATGCAGTTGATGACTATATCAGGAAAAAGGCGAAGACAACTATAAACGAGCAACCTATTCAGAAGAAGCAGAGATCGGAGCCATCCCATTCTGCCACATCTAGAAATGTGAACAGGGTGTTAATCATTGACGATGAGTCATTGGCCGAAATGAGGATTCCTTCTCCAATCCACGAGGGGAACATTGAATCGATCCAGCCAGATGATCATGAGCCACCATCTCCTATAGGCATGGAGATAATCAAATCGGAGAATGAGATGGATATCTTCGATGAGGAATTTCAGGAGGGAATGATATCTGCTCTTAAAGGAATTCAGGATATTCCATGTGGAGAAAATACTCAAGAAGAGGATGGCATTGAACAGCCTACAATTCTTGATTGGTTAAAAGAAAGATTGAAGATAAAAGTACCAATGGAGATTCAAGAAGAGGATGATACGGCCGATTTCTTAGCCAAGTTAGAAAAAGTTATTGCAAAGAAGCCTGCTAAGATGTTTTCCACAATCCAAAAAGATGAAGCCGGCCACCGTTCAATGAAAATTGTCGTGCCAACAATGGATAAGACAAAAGAGGATATTACTCACCAAGAGTATGCCCTATTGTCGACTTCGGTCCAACAACAAAAGGTCAAGAGGTTGAGGACTTGGACAATTCAGTCGCTACCATCAAGGCGAGGTTGGAAAAGGAAGTAGCAAAGAAAAGAGAATATAAAAGGGAGATTGAACGCTTGAAAGAATACATTCAGCACTTGACCAAACCTCTCAATCAGGGAAATTCAGTAGGTCCTCCACTTTTAAACTCTTCGCAAGAAGCGATCAAGGACTTTGAAGAAGAAATGGTCACAGCTAAAGAAACTAAGGAGTGGATGGTGAGAAAAAGCGAAGAAGAAGCTACATTTGTGGAAAGATTGACACTGGCTTATGGAAAAATTTCTTCTTTGCTCTCCAAACTTGTTGTCATGACAGAAGCTTGGGACAACCTTCAGGATATTCAGGACAAAATAATTCCATGTAGTGCTGAAAGGAATCCCAAAGCAGGAATTGATTGATGGGAAAATAATTGCAGCAGGGGGCGCATGTGATTTCCACACTTGGTACTGGGCATTGACTGCACGGAGCGAGGTCTTGGAAAGAGTGAAGGCTGATGGAATCAGAACTAAGGAGCAGATAAAAGAAATTCAAAACAAGATTTTCCTTATAGTTACAAATGTACTTAAGAAGGAAATCATTCGAGAAAATGATATGCAGCTGGAAAGTCTGAAGATTAGAACTCAGGAGATTTTCTTCACCATCACTGGTGTCATGTCCCCAAAATAGCAACACAAACATAAATAAATAAACAAATGACCTCAAACATTTAAATGCAATTTGCATAAGAAAATGCAAATAAATAACAAAATATATAAAAAGAGAAAAATTATTAGTTATAATTATCACAAGATAGTATTACAATTGTAATCATCAAATATAATATTGAAATACAAATATTAGCAATTTAAATATTATTATTAGAATATATAAAATAAATAACAATATTAATATATATATAAAATAATGTGTAACATATCAATATGAAAATATATAAATATGAAATAACAAATATAATAATAATATATAGGCAAATTATTGTTATTACATTCTAGTATTTAATAACTTAATCTCAAAAATAATAATAATAAATAAATATTATGATCATTACACATCAAAGATTGTAATACATTAGAATAAAATAATAATAAGATATTAGCAAATTAGTTTTTGTTATTATACTTTAATATGTTCAATAAAACATCAAAATAATATAATAAAATAAGTATATAATCTGAAATATCATAATTATTAGTAATAATATATTATTTTCAAAGATAGATATTATTGTGATAATAAGCCTTTAAAGGCAACAATTAAATCTAACGAAGGGGTATATTTTATGAAAAGTCGCCTCTTTCACCAAACAATACATTTCCCCCCATGAGTCACCTACCTTGATTGGTATAAATAGAAGGAAGGAAAATAAGGAAGAGGGAGAAAAACATTGAGAAATACAATCTGCAATTCAGAACAGCAGCAACAATGATTGTTATGCATTAAAATATAGAGCCATTAAATATGTATATATTATTTAATGAGCATACAGGTATATGTGCATGAATGTGGATAAATTTTATAATGAATAATATGAAATGAATAAAGAATATATAAATACTAATATAAGGAGAGAATAATAATTGAATAAGTAATAATATATGAATAATCAATAATCAATACTAATATAATTGAACAATGAATAATATATGAATAAACATATATATGAATACTAATTGATATGAATAAGGAATAATTATATATATATTCACGATTATGCAATAATGATACTTATAATTAATGATGACTCTTTAATATAAACATAAGTAGATTATGTATTCTTATGAATTGTCCTCATCCTATGATTAAATGTAAGGTTGAAGGAAGACGATTAAGGAATAAGGAGACATGGGAAAACACAACTGATTAGGTGATGTACTCACTTAGCAATAATATTTAGCATATTTGGAATATAAGAAATAGATATCGCTAATCTGATTATTGATATAATGCTTTCTTTAATCATATCATAATGAGAATCATTCTAGGAAATAATGAACTTAAAGAATAATTGATACATGAAAATATATTTGATCATAGGCATGAAATAGATCTTGGATGAATGCAAATATATTTGATTGTGTAAAGATTGTCTTCTCCATGTTTGTTACCCTATTAGGAAGTGGTGACGCAAAGTCCAAGTGGAAAGCCTAAAAACTCCCCTCTCATGTTCCTAGGCCCAAGAAACGGGAAAGACATAGGGAGGTGGGGGTCCCCCCATAGGAAACTACATTGTTATAGGGGTGGTAGGTCGTAGGCCCTTGGATCCTAGGGTTTCACCATTCCCTTCTAATAGGGCAAGTGTTTTTCAAGGTTCTGCCGTGTATGGAGAATGTAGGTACTAAGCCATTGGGAAAGGAGGATTGTGAGGTGCAACCTCCCGTGCCCAACACCAAGGCTTCAGGGCGGATCCATATAGGGCAGTCCTTTTGCTTGTAAAATTGCATATATGATTACGCTTATATTTTGGATATCTAGATATTAATGCTAATGAATATATGTGTATGTGGAAATTTTGTTAATATGGTGAATGCAGATTTCAAACCAAGATTACTTCATTAAAAAGAACATTCATTTGGAAGGAAGAAACCCTAAACCTAATCAACAAATGAATTCTAAGGCAAAATAGGTAAGGGACATTACAACTGGACTGGTCCTAAGGCAAAATTTGACCAAGGCAGCGAACTTCTTGTCTAAGCTAGAATTTGACCAAGGTAGCGAACTTCTTGTCTATCCAGGATGCCTTCCTCAAACAAGAAGTGGAGTGGGAGAGTGATTTTGTTGGGTGTGCTGAGGACTTCGATGGATTGGAATTCAAGGTGAACATGCTGCCACATGTCACGATGGAGGAGGTCATCCCAATTGTGTCCAGATTCATCGAACATACTACCGCTCATGAGGATAAGGATGCACTCCCTTGAAGATAGCTCCTCGTGCCACTTGTTCTCCATGCATTTGTTGTTTATGTTATTTTGGGAAACCCTAATTAGGGTTATTATGTCTTGATCTCAACCGTTAATTTTAATTTGATCTCAGCCTTTCATTTGTTTTCAAAAACTCTATATAAACTCTTATTCTCTCATTTTCATTTTGTGAAGAGAGTTGTATGAAATTGTTGCGTAGAGCTACTTTAGATAATAAAATTTCATATTGCAAGATTGCTTTGAATCCTTCTTATTGTCAAGTGGTTGCATGGTTGCATATCTCCTTCAACATAGAGTAGATTTAGAATAGAATCTGATTTACATGTTTGTTAGATGAATGAAGGATTTGGTAGTATTGATTTATGGTGAAATTGTTGCTCATACTTTCTTTGAATAAATGATTTTTGTTCAATGCGTAAAGTTAGCCTGAGCTTATGTTGTGGATGCTTAACTTATGTCTAGATGAATATTGTTCGATTTGATGGTAGTTATTCATGACGTGAAAATCATAAGCACACCCCTTGAAGATTGCACCTACTTTGTGTAGTTGTCCTAGTGTGGCGAAGCAAAGCGTGGTTATTGGTTTCACCTAGTCTCTACCATCTCTTGAGTTCTTAGAAATAGCATAGAGCTTCTAAGCCCTTATCCTTTTGCAATTTTTTGAAATCCCAAATCCAAAAAACACAAAAAAAAGAACATTTATTGTCTTAACTTGTGAATGATTTTTCAGGTGTAAGTCCCTTTGTGTATTCCTAGCATATCACAACGTCCATTGAGCTTATCCACATGTTAAGACCTGACAAAAGAAACCTTGGAATCGCCATATGATCTTCTCACAATCTTAGCATATGCGGTGATTTTGTTCAAGATAGGATAGAGTTTCTTTGGACTTTTTACTCTAAAATGTTTGGTGAATGATAAAACGTACACCAACATAAGATTGGCGCTAGAAGGAGGGCCAAAAACAAACAATTTCTTACAAGTTGAGATAGTAAGCATGATGCAGTATGGTGCTACCACATGAGTTTCCTTTTGACATACCTCTTGAACAACTAGAGTCAAGACAGATAAGCATTACCGATCAATTATATTCACTTGCTTGGAAGTCAAATACAAACCGCGCTGAATTCAGACAAGTGAGCCATGTTCTTGCTAAAGAGGAAGAAAAGGGATGACGAATTGAAGAAGAAATTGAAAAGGACTTGACAAAAAAAAGAGTCTTGGCCCTTCTACGATAAGTTTTTGAAGAGATACAACGACAATCTCTTAAACCCGCCAACAAGTCCAAGCTTGATTAATATGATGAATGGTGCTTCCAGGCAGTGTTCCTAATCCAGGACAAGATCCTAATCCAATGTTGCAACCAAACCTTGGGTTTCAAGACGAACAAGAAGACATTATCTCACAATTAAAAAACTCTCGCCTAGGAAACCAAGAAAAGTGTCGCAGAGTATATGTGAACGCAGTTCGTGTTGGAAGAAGAGAAAGCCCAACGTATTGAGTTTTCTATCTATAGAGATTTGTGTATCCAAAGGTTAGAAGCCCTTCTACAAGTTCCTCCACAAGCAAATCAACTAGCTCCTGAAGTAGTTCCTGCATGTCCCCAACAAGCTTGAAGGAACACACGCTAGATCAAATCAATTCTTTCTCGCCAGACAAATTTCGAAGAATTACTAGATCCACTCTAGGTTCTTTCAAAGAATTTGTAGAGTTGTCACCCTACAGACAAAGGAAGAAAACTGAAGCATCACAAGAAGGAACATCAAGTGCAGTTGATCCTGGTGAAGAAGCACCAAGTGAGGAAGACATTTTTGGTTTCTTCCAAACCTCACCTTTGCATACTCCCGTTCCAAGTACTACCCCAGTGAATAATCAACAAGTTCCAATAGAGGCACAACCAGTTCAACTAGTTCAAGTAAATTAACCAAACGCTCCAATGGCATGGCGTCTAGCAATGCATCACCCATGACATTTGTCGTCTATCATGACATGCCTAAGAATCCAAAACAGTTTTGTTCCAAGTTTCATAGTGGTGACCTGAACCGCACTGCAGACAAAGATATCAAATTTTTTGAAGATCTTCAGAATAGAGATGTCCAAGAAGAAGATGTGGCTTGTAGGTTGTTCCCCTACACTTTCGATGAGGAAGCCTCTTATTGGTACATCCATTTTCCAGTTGACTCTATCCGCAATTGGTGACAAATGAAGGCTGCTTTCTCAGAGAAATTCAGAGCACCAATTTCCCCAATAGATTTGTATATAGGAAATTTGTGGAAGTGAAGAGGCAAGAGCACGAACCAATTAGCACGTTCAACAACAGATTCCACAAGGCCTACATGAGGTTACGAGATCCTTATAACTTGGACAATGCCACAGCACTGTCGGTTTATTACATAGCCTTGGATCGTCTCACCACTATGTTTGTAAAGTCAAAGAATCCAACACCAACCACCTTAAAAAAAACATATGTTGAAGCAGTTATAGTTAGCAATGATCTAGGAGTAGGTATTGCTTCAGGACCGCTTAATTCTTTAGGGAATTCAGCTGCCCAAAATCAAATCCAAGATATCAATTGGGCATTAGCTCAGCATTGATGAACCCAGTTCCTACCGCAAGTAATCAATTGGTCCTTCACCCAGAAGTTCCTATGTCCCAAGTACCACCATCACAGCCAATATATCTTGAAAATGCAACGACTTCGAGCCGAACTAAAGAAGAAAAGGACGAAATGAAGGAATTGATTGACCAAGTCAAGAAGTTGTCAACTGAAGTTACATATTTAAAAGGTCAAACTAATCAAATACAAAATATGCAAAGAAATTATTAGTCACATCAAGGGAATTCCCAAGGTCAAGGTTCCTCCAGATACCAAAGGGACAATCAGAATATTCAAAGGGATAATCAAAATTATCAAGGGAATAATCAAGGTTTCCAGAATAACAATCCAGGCTTCCAAAAGAAGACACGGAACACCAGACCCAACAACGGTACTGTACCGTCTCCCTTAGATAATCAACCTATTGACAATCGTCCCACAAACAAGGTGTTTCTAGCCGAAGCGATGTTATCAGGATGGTGCAAATTGCACAACACAGATCAACATTCTGAGCAACATTGCCACGAATTCCAAGTAGCAGTAGATATTTTCAGGAGTGAGAGGATGAATTCGGAGGTAGAAGATCCTCCAATGATAGGATATGAATTAGTCCTTGGACTCGGATATAATCAGGTCCTTGTCATTGAAAGTTTCAAGTTTCCACCCCAAGAATACCCACAATACTACCCTAATCAAAGATTCCCACCTGCATCAACAAATGGCCCAGTGGAGGCGTTACAATATCAAGATGGACTGGAAACTTGAACCCCATCAAGCCAATCATCTACAATTAATGGTTATAATTTCCCTCCATTGTATAACAGTGTATTGGTGGAAGGAACCAAAGAAGTGCAAGCTTTCCAACAGATGTCTGGAAATCCGCCCAAGGTATATCAGAGGAATACTGGTTATAATGAATCCTTGACCTCATCCATTCCTCGAAATAATTTTTAGACTACACCAAATCCAAATGCTACCAATGTACCACCTCTTCCCAAAGATTCGCCAAAATATCGCCAACAGAATGTCCAACCAAATGGGACAAGACAAGTTACTATCCCACAAGTGGAACAAAGGCAACAAGCAAACCCTCAAGTGGATTAGGCTCAGGCACAGACAAAAGATCTTCCTAGAGAAGAATTGAAGAGGTTTAAGTTCATACGTGTTGGAAGAGTCTAAAAAGATAAAGGTCAGCTTACCTTTGATCGAGCTGATGAGAATCCTTGAGATTCGAGAAACACTTCTAGGCAGTTTGACTGAAGTTGTCACCCGAAGGAGCACCTCACAGAATATGCCAAATAGAGGAGCACTCAATGCTCTAGAAAACACAAATGTTATTCAAACTGAGCTAGAAGTGTCAAGCAACACATTTGATGTTCCACAACGACCTTCTAATTTTGCAGGAATGATCCAAACATCATCCAAAAATTCCAATCAAGGAGACATGACGCCAGAAGTTCTCATGGACACAAACATATTCCAAGAAGAAATTTTGACAAGCGAGTTACCATAGACTCCACAAAAGAAAGAACATGTCCCAAGAGCACAAAAGGAGAAGAATCGAGATATCAACAATCAAGAAAAACACCTGGAAGTCTTTTACCAAGGAAAAGATGAACCCGCTCCATTTTTGTTGTCAGTCAGAATATTTGGCAAAATGTTGCACAATTGCTAAGTAGATTTCGGTGCTTCAAGCAACGTGATGCCACTAGCTGCCTGCCAAACGTTGGGACTTGTGTCTATGAGAACTAATAAGAATGTCACTTAGTTAGATAAACAGAAGTCCCTGTTATGGGAGAATTGAACAATATTCACATGCAACTAGTAGCAGACCCTAGAATACAAAGTTGTATCGACATTTCAGCCATCGATATCCCTGATGGATACAACATGCCTTTAAGTAAAGATTGGTCAAGGAGGCTGAATGGATATATTTCTATAGACTTTTCTCACATGTGGTTGCCATGGAAAGGGGTCCCAAACCAAATAAAGGTTGACAACACACCGAGGCTGAGGCTGATGATTACTGAATACGGAGAAAACAATGAAATATTATTGTTTCTAGAGACAAACTTAGGCTCTTACAGCCCTAGAATGAATGAAGTCCTAATGTTGCATGGATCAACTCAGGAAATTGACGAGATGGTTGACTCTACCGAGGCCCTAATCGAAGAATTCCAAGGCTTCCACGATGATAATGAAGGAATGTTTGAAAATTTTAGAAACTTCGTATTGAAAAGTGTTCAATTGAAGGCAAAATTGCGTGAACATATCCACATTCAAGATCTATTGCTGCCAAACTGGTGTCGAATTCATAATGCTGCTCTTCCTAAATTTACATGCAAGATGTGTCACAAAGCCATAGAAGTACATAAAAGAATCCCACGGGCATTGAGCCTTTTGAACAACGAAGAGGTCAATCAAATTGATGACTCTACCTCGATAGTGATACAAGAGATAGAATATGAGAAAGATGCCCAAGAAGGAGACACGAATCCATAGACTCCGCTTTTTCCACAACAGGAACAAGTTTGGACCCTAAGGTTTGATGGATCCCAGTCAAAGAAAAGAGTCAGAGCTGGTTTCAAGTTAATTAGTCCAAAAAGAGAAGCGTACCTTGCAACTCACAGACTACAATTCCCCTGCACAAATAATGTTGTTGAATATGAATCATTGGTTCAGGGATTACTACTAGCACTAAGGAAAGGAGCAAAAGTATTACATGCTTTTGGAGATACAAAGGTAGTTGTGAGACAGGTGAGGAAATAGTACATTTGCCATGATAAGAGATTAGCTCGTTACCACAATAGAGTGTGGGATCTTATTGAGAGCTTCGATGCTTTCAATATTCAATCTATGAACCGATCAAATAATCAATTTGCAAACTCCTTGGCTCAAGCAACCAGTTCATTAAAGCCACTAGCCATGGATGGCATAAGTCAGTTCAGAGTGGAGCTATCATCAATACCGTCAATCCCTGATAATATCACAAACTTCCAAGTTTTTGACGATGATGACCACATTCTTGAGTTCTTGACAAGTACAAATGTTTTTGCAACATAGATTATTGATGAAGATAAGATAACAAGAGAAGCTGAATTTGATGCGGATGGCATTATGAATTTAAAGACAAATATCATTCCAAGAGTGATGACACAATTGGAAAGGATATTTGACCAGGACCAAATCAATGAAGTAAAGAGCTAGAAGATCGAAGGTGACCAATACGAAAAGGTGAACTTGGGAGCTGAAGATGAGGTTAGAAACGTATACATAGGTAAAGCCTACACACCCTAAGAAAAGGTTGGAATAATTCAAAACATGAGGGAGTTTGTTGATATCATAGCCTGGAGCTATGAAGATTTAAGAACTTATGACACTTCTATCATCATGCATACAATTCCTCTCAAGCCAGGAAGTAAGTCATTCATACAGCGCTAGAGACTGGTTTACCCATTGTTGGAAACTCTCATTTATCAAGAAGTCAAGAAACTGTTTTCAGCAGGAATCACCAATCAATGAGAACTCTTTATATTATGAGAGTGTTCACAACAACTTCTTACAAAGCCTTCAAAGGGAAAACTTTCTTTCCTCCTCAACCTAAGCTATGCTAACTTCTAAGCTATTCACTATATGCTCTCTCTATTCTCTGACTTAACTCTAATTCTGATCTAATTCTAATTCTAATAATTTACAAATGAAGGGTGATGGCCCTTTTATAGTTGGCCAAATCCCGTGGACGGTTTAGATTCAATTACAATGAAGGGCTCAGATTGAGCCACTTAAGCTCTAATTAGGGTTTTTCCCTAAAAACCGCCACAGAGAGGAGTGGGGTAATGAATGAGCACAAAAGATTCTCCACTACTCTGCAGGAAACACCATGAGCAATTAATGCCCACTATCATCACAAGATTCTCATCCAGAAAGACTTTCTTTGTTCTACTTGCCAATTCTGCTGTGCTAGGAGGAGGGTAAAAGAATCTCTAAGATTGTCTCCACATATAATAAAAATTGATAGGATCCGAAGTTCGACTGCTCAGTTGTTCGCACTCAACCCTCCTGTTGTTTTAATTCCTGGATGCATTTCTTCCTTGTAACTTTCATATTTCTCCAGCCCACTGCTTTGGGCGTATTTAGCCTCTTTTGCATCACGTTCTTAATGCCTTAGACAATTTTTTCCTTGCCATTTCCCTTTGCCTTGGGAAATTTTTCATCTAACCTCTTCATCTTTACCTTGTCGCGTGCCTTCCTGAGTTGGGGCATATTAGGTGTTTATGGACAAATCCCAACTCCTAGCTGTTTCTTCCAACATCTACCTTCATGGCTTGGGCACAAATGAGACATCAAGGAGGAGTTTCGAACATGTAGTTTTTTCCTCTTCCAAAGTTGTAATGTTATCTTAGAGTACTTGTTTCATCACCTCAAGTACTCATGTTTTGGTCCCAGTGTTCATCCTGCAAAACAAACAAAAAGAAGACCATCAAAACACTTATAATATAAATTCACTTTACTTACCTAATTTTCATGTTCTGATTTCCAATGTCTGCATGATCTCTAGATCTAATGGAATTCATCACTTTTCTCTAGCAAATCGTGCTTTCTCCATAACTTTTCACCATGGGCGCATTTAACATCCTGATGTTTTCATCTTCTTGCTTAAGGAACTCCGTTCACCTATCTTGTCCATCTTCTCTCAGGAGCTTGATGACTTAGACAAAATTCCACCCATCTTGAGCTTAGGTGCACTTGACCCATTCTGACTTCTTTTCTGTGCCTTAGAAAATTTCATCCATCTGACTCTTAGGAAATTTATCTCCCCTTAGAAAACTTTATTAATCACAAGGCAAACACCCATTTTGAAATCACAATCCCAAGCACAAAAGTTTCAAAATCATACCTCCCTTAGAAAATATTCAAAGACCCCTAGATTCTGAAAACATTTCCCCCTTAGTAAAATACTTTAAAGCCTTATTATTTATTTGAAGAACCGAATGGGTACACTTAATTTTTCTCACCCTTGAAAATATTCTCCACCAATGTTTACTTTACCCTCTCCAACCTTGGGCGCAGATAGAGGATGGTCATGCCATTCACTTTTCCTAACAGAGAAATTTCAACTTATCTATCCAAGTTGGGCGCATTTGCTAGGTGCTCAGGCAATTTACAATGCCTTAGAAAATTCTGCCAACTTGCTTCATTTGATTGCTGGGCACATTTTACTCCTTCTAGCATCATATTCTTAATGCCTTAGACAAATTTCCCATGCCATTTCCCTTTGCCTTGGGAACTTTTTCATCTTGGGCGCATATGGAGGGGTCTACTCCCATGTTCATGCCTTGGATAAAATTTCCCACCAGCTCCTTCCCTCAAGGGCGCATTTGAGGGTGCCTTCTTTTATTTCATAACTTAAGAAAAATTTTGTGTCTTGCTTCTTCAACCTTAGGTGCATTTTGAAGGTCTAGCTTCTACTCATGTTTTCTTTCTTTAAAAAATTTTCCAAGTCATCTATCCCTTTTAGGGTAAATTTGAAAGGGGCCACTTTCATTTTCACTACTTGGAATTATTTCTTAACACCCCATGCTTACCTTGGGCGCATTTCCACCCTTGAGCCTCCATTTGATGCCTTAGAAAATTCCTCAAACACCTCCTTACATGATGGGCGCATTTTATAGGTAGAGCTCTCATTTTAACTTGCCTTGGGAAATTTTCTCCACACAACTCCACACCTTGGGCGCATTTCAGCTAGTGAGGTTTCATTTCCCTCATACTTAGAAACTTTTTTAAGTCACTTCCTCCTTATCAACTTGGGCACATTCAAGGGTGTGAGGAGGATTTTCCAATGCCTTAGAAACTTTTAAAGCCTTCAGATTGCCTTGGGCGCATTTGAGAGGTGGAGGAGGAACTTTCAAACACTTAGAAATTTTTAAAGCCTTCACATTGCTTGCTTGGGCGCATTTGAGGTAGAGTCAAGGAATTTGCAGTACCTTAGACAAAATCTATCATGCCAACCTTTCATCTTGGGCGCATTTTCTAGGTGGTGGAGGGTTTTCTCATGACTTGTACATTTTTTCCTTAGCCTCCTTCAAGTTGGGTGCATTTGAGAGGGTCTTAAGGAATTTTTGATGATTTGAAAGATTTTCCAGGACTTGCTACTCTTAAGGTGCATCTTGGCCCTCCCCATGCCAGTTTCATCACAGACTTAAAAATTTCCTCAGGCTTTCATACCTTGCTTGCCCTGTTTACTATTTTTAGTAAGTTTTTGATTTCTTGACCTTGGTAGCTCTATTTGACTTGAAATTTTCACCACGTGGTCCTCATCGCTTGGTGAACCTGTTCACACCTGCCTCTCCTACTGACCTGCTATTTATAGCCCTGTTCTGGCGGTGACTTACTATAAATAGTACGTGCTCGAATTGCGCTCAAATTTTACTAGACTGCTTGAAGGATGTTGATCGTAATGGGATACCTTCGTTTTTGGAGATTCTGGCTTTTTACCCCTCATTTTGAGTCCCGAAACTGGAAACCCCAATCTGACTTGCATGTGGCTCAAATGACCTTCATTTGACCCCGTTTTTGCTGCATGTTGCTCTGTTCGTGATACTTAAGTGTCGGGTGGCTACTGGAGTGATCCTGCTAAAAATAGTAAGTGTCTGAAAAAGTGACCATTCAACTGTCGGATGAGTTTGCATCATAGTAACGAGACTCGGACTCGGCTCGGACTCGGCTAGGGCGACTCGACTCGGGACTCGGGGACTTGAGACTCGGACTCGGCAGAGACTCGGCAAAATGAAAAAAAGTTGAAAAAACCCTAAAAATTTAGAGATTTTTAAGGATTACACAAGTATACAATGATCCAAAATCCCATTGACTCGACAAAAAATTGAATGTGGTGAAGCAATCGGAATTCCAAAATCCCATTGACAAGACCCTGGATTGAGTACTTACTAAAAATAGTAAGTTGTCAGAACTCAATGAAAATTTGATGGGAGCCTGCCTGAAGTTTCCTGATTGTAGTGCCAAGCTTAGATTTCAGTTCACCAACTTGATTTGGCCTCAAACAAGCCCAAAAAAATGAAAACCCTAATTTCACAGACTTGGCCAAAATTTCAACTTAGGTCTAAAGATAGGGACATCCCCAAAATGACAGAAAGATCAGAGAGAGAGAGACGCAAAACAACCCAAAACTAAAGACAAAAGGCCGGAACGGAGCAAAAATAAGGGGGGGGGGCCATTGTGAAAAGGTCACAACATTAGCGCCACTTCGAATAAATGTTCCTGAACATTTCAAGGACTTCCATACTCAAAACCTTTGGATAATTATTTGTAACCTATCAATTGACTAGGGGACATACTTAAAATGGAAGAGAAATCCTAGATTGGATCAAGGCACCTTATCTTTTGATTACAAGTGTGTGCATATGCATTTATTCCAACCCAAAAGACCATTGAAGCTCCTAGAATCCGTCGTGAGGAGCTACATTATGATCCTAACTTTTAAAGCATCCTGTAATTCTCACAAATATTGCTCCATTGCCAGCCAGGCATCCATAGCCCCGATGGAGTTATTCACAAATTACCAAAGCCAAATACTTTGATATTTCTTTCATTGCTCTTTTTCAGATATTTCTTTTTAGCACATTTTATCCTTTTCCTATATTCACAATTGGCTCATAACCAATGAAGCTCATTTGGGCTTGAGAATTATAGGGGTGATTGAGTAAGATTTAAGATTTTTCACCTGCCACAACTTCTCTCAAGAAACCTTAATGACTTAGAGCAATCAATTATGTGTGTAAAATATAGTAATCGTGAGACTTGGTGTCAAGACACAATAGATGATTCCCTTCCGAGTCAAGTATAAATCCTAACGAAATGATAAAACTCGAAAGAACAACCTCGGATTCTAAAGCGCTTCTTGAACAACACAACACCCCCCTCACAAATGGGATCCCTTTATTCTCAACTAAACTAAGCAACAACTAAACTAAGGAAAGCAAAGCAGACCAAGCCATGAAAAAATGAAAATGAAAACCTACTCTAACAGGGCAAAATTTCAAAAGAACAAGACTCAGAGGACAAAAATATATGCAACTCCTAGCATGATTTCTTAGGACATTCAGTGGCAACACAGCAGTAGTGATAGTGCGGAGCCTAGCCAATTTGTCTTTGAACTCAGAAAATTAATCTTTCATAATACAAATCTCAAACTCAAGCAAAACTTCAGGAAAGATTAGCAATTGAGGCAACTCATTCAAACCATGATTAATCCATAAGCAAATTGTCTTTCCTAGGCCTCCATAATCAAATTCATAACCTTCAAAATCAAGAGCAACGAAAAAGACAACTTGGTGTTCTTCCTACTTGAATAGAGACTCTTGATTGTTGTGCACCGACCTACTGCGTGAAGAGAGATTCCATACATCCTCTGGAGGTTGCCATTGGTGACGTGTAGTTCCGTTTGCAACTATGACATGCAAAATTTCACTTGCTGATTCATCTTGAGACCTTCTTGGAAGTAGACTCAACGCCCCTTCGAATTGTTCATCACTCTTTGTTCCACCAGGTGGTACTTGACCTTCAAATTGATATTCTTCTTTTATCCATTCATCTTCAGGAGGTCGCAGTTGGTGATACAATACTTCGCTTGTATCATGCTTGTGAAGTTCTGACTCAAACTTGAAATCCTGGAACAACTCTTTTATGTTTGTATCCTCATGTTGAATAAACCAAGCATCCTTGTGTGCATCTATAAGTGTGTCCTTAAAAATTAAGGATTCCTTAATAAGCTAGTTTTCAAATATAAAGGGTAGCACCCCTTCGAATTGTTTTGTTAGTGGGCGAGAGGCGGGGAATTTGAAATATGATGATTGTTCTTCATACACTTCTTTTGAAGTCACAACTTGCTCACCAGTTTGCCCATCCTTTCAATCACTTTCTCCAAGGGTACATGAAATTTCTTTTCTTATAACAGTTCGCAGCTCTTCATTTGGATCTTCTCTTTGTGGCGCAGATGAATGCTCAACAAGGATTTCCTCCTTTGCTTGGATTGGCGAAGCATCAAGCGATAGGTCTCCGTGACAGTTTTCTGAACCTTGATCATTGCCCACAATTTCTTCATTTTCTTGAACGTCTTCCATTGTTTCCTTCATTTCAACGCCTTCTTCCTTCGGCACAATGTTTGGAACTTCATTTTCAACTACAATTTCTTTTGGCTCAATCATGCTACCTTCTCGAAACTCACTCCCTTGATTGTCACATGATGTGGTGCCATGCTTCTTTGGATTAGTTTCATCCATCGCAATTGCGAGATGTATCTTCCCCATTTTGTCTTCTAAGCATTCCTCCTTTGGTACAGGGTATGTTGGCTGAATGTGTGCTTCTTTGCAATCTTGTGAGGATTTTGCATTGCATATACCCAGTTGTTCCAACAATCCTAATTGATGTTGCACTTGGCTAATGGCCTCCTTGCATAATTGATAAGTGGATTCTGAATGCCTTTCATTGTGAATTCTACACCAGCTAGCCAACAGGATGCCTTCCACGGGCAACTTTTCAATGCCCAATTGCTTCTTGCTCATTTATTTGTATCTCTCGAAGCATTCACTGACCTTCTGGCACTATTGGTTTGAAAATATCTCGAAAGAAAATTTCTCATTGCAAAGCCAGATGTACCCTTGACAAGAATGTCATACAATTCAATTCATTGTGCCAAGTGGTATCGTGAATTCTGCATCTATCTCTTGCTACAAAGTCAAATAAACTTCCTAGAAACAACTACGCTTTCAAAACTCGATGTAGCAAGGGAAGATCAACTTGAAGACCCTTATGGTCATAATAAATTTGTGGCCGATGCCCATCCATTAAGGAATCTCTGATTTTTTATTTTCTAACTTCATACTTTTTTTGGATTTTTATGACACAAGAGAGATCTAACATATCTCTAATTTGGCATTTCGAACTTTATACTGGTTCCATCTAGTTGAATTTCTCCTCTTGTGAAAATGAACAATTGGAAGCATTGCCCTCCTTCTAGTGCCAATTCTGTTGATGGGTGTTTTATGACCGCACCAACACAAAATAAAGTTTCCCAACGAATACTCTATCCTCTCTTGAACAAAGTATTTTGCATGCTAAGATTGCCAAAAAGATCATGCATTCAAATCCAAGGTTCCTTATGCAATGGATAGTCTCAATTGCCTTGATGTGATTTGTTGGTTATTTCAAAGGGACTTACACAATTGTTCGATCAAAAAGAGAATAACTTATAGGACATGAATGATTTGTCGATATTGCTCGGGTTTCCTAAACTAACCAGGAAAATACTGAAAGTAAAAAGGATAGGGATAGAGGTTCTATTGTCTACCCCTAAATGCAGGATACGAAGATCAATTCCTGCAAGCTCAAACCGAGTTCTGCTTCACCTCACTTCGGATAGCTTCTACAGAGCTGGTGCAATCTTAAAAGGATAATGAAAGATATTCAAACTACGACCCAATATGCAAATACCATCACAACGATGCATACTAACACATAAATCATAATTGAAGTTAAGTGCAAAAGTACTCCAGTTGACCACGCAAGGCGAACTCACCGTCAGTGAGCCCGCTAGTGGTATGGATGGATAAGGCTTGCTTAAACCAAACAACGTGTTCCACAACTATCAACTATTTGCATGAAATGAAATCTATTTTACTTTAAACTACTTTATGATTCTAAGTGAATTGGAAAGACAAAAAATCCTTGCTAGCTACTCGCAACAAAAGATGGAATCACCAATCAATGAGAACTCTTTATATTATGAGAGTGCTCACAACAACTTCTTACAAAGCCTTCAAAGGGAAAACATTCTTTCCTCCTAAATCTAAGCTATTCACTATATGCTCTCTCTATTCTCTGACTTAACTCTAATTTTGATCTAATTCTAATTCTAATAATTTACAAATGAGGGGTGATGGCCCCTTTATAGTTGGCCAAATCCAATGGACGGTTTAGATTCAATTACAATGAAGGGCTCAGATTCCACTTAAGCCCTAATTAATGCCCACTACTCTGCAAGAACCACCATGAGCAATTAATGCCCACTATCATTAGAAGATTCTCGTCCAGAAAGACTTTCTCTGTTCTACCTACCAATTCTGTTGCGCTAGGAGGGTAAAAGAGTCTCTAAGATTGTCTTCACAGATAATAAAAAATGATAGGATCCGGAGTTCGACTGCTCAGTTGTTCGCGCTCAACCCTCCTATTGTTTTAATTCCTGGATGCATTTCTTCCTTGTAACTTTCATATATCTCCAGCCCACTACCTTGGGCGCATTTAGCCTCTTTTGCATCACATTCTTAATGCCTTAGACAAATTTCCCCTGCCATTTCCCTTTGCCTTGGGAACTTTTTCATCTAACCTCTTCATCTTTACCTTGTCGCGTGCCATCCTGAGTTGGGGCATATTAGGTGTTTATGGAGAAATCCCAACACCTAGTTGTTTCTTCTAGCATCTACCTTCATGGCTTGGGCGCAAATGAGACATCATGGAGGAGTTTCGAACATGTAGCTTTTTCCTCTTCCAAAGTTGTAATGTTATCTCGGAGTACTTGTTTCATCACCTCAAGTCCTCATGTTTTGGCCTCGGTGTTCGTCCTGCAAAGCAAACAAAAAGAAGAGCATCAAAACACTTATAATATAAATTCACTTTACTTACATAAGTTTCATGTTCTGATTTCCAATGTCTACTTGATCTCTAGATCTGATGAAATTTATCACTTTTCTCTAGCAAATCTTGCTTTCTCCATAACTTTAAACCATGGGCACGTTTAACATCCCGATGTTTTCATCTTCTTGCTTAAGCAACTTCATTCACCTATCTTGTCCATCTTCTCTCAGGAGCTTGATGACTTAGACAAAATTCCACCCATCTTGAGATTAGGTGCAATTGACCCCTTCTGCCTAATTTTTTGTGCGTTAGAAAATTTCATCCATCTGAGTCTTAGGAAATTTATCTCCCCTTAGAAAACTTTATTAATCACAAGGCAGACACCCATTTTGAAATCACAATCCTAGGCACAAAAATTTCAAAATCATACCTCCCTTAGAAAATATTCAAAGACCCCTAGATTTTGAAAACATTTCCCCCTTAGCAAAATACTTTAAAGCCTTATTGTTTATGGGGGAGAGGGGGCACAAAGGGGTACACTTAATTTTTCTCACCCTTGAAAATATTCTCCACCAATGTTTACTTTACCCTCTCCAACCTTAGACACGGATGGAGGGTGGTCATGCCATTCACTTTTCCTGACAGAAAAATTTCAACTTATCTATCCAAGTTGGGCGCATTTGCTAGGTGGTCAAGCAATTTTCAATGCCTTAGACAATTCTGCCAACTTGCTTCATTTGATTGTTGGGCGCATTTTACTCCTTCTAGCATCATGTTCTTAACGCCTTAGACAAATTTCCCCTGTCATTTCCCTTTGCCTTGGGAACTCTTTCATCTTGGGCGAATATGTAGGTGTCTACTCTCATGTTCATGCCTTGGATAAAATTTCCCACCAGCTCCTTCCCTCAAGGGTGAATTTGAGGGTGCCTTCTTTTATTTCATAACTTAAGCAATTTTTCATGTCTTGCTTCTTCAACCTTAGGCGCATTTTGAAGGTCTAGCTTCCACTCATGTTTTCTTTCTTAGAAAACTTTTCCAAGTCATCCATCCCTTTTAAGGTGCATTTGAGAGGGGCCACTTTCATTTTCACTACTTGGAATTATTTCTTAACACCCCCATGCTTACCTTGGGCAAATTTCCACCCTTGAGCCTCCATTTGATGCCTTGGAAAATTCCTCAAACACCTCCTTACATGATGGGCGCATTTTATAGGTAGAGCTCTCATTTAAACTTGCCTTGGGAAATTTTCTCCACACAACTCCACACCTTGGGCGCTTTTCAGCTAGTGAGGTTTCATTTCCCTCATACTTAGAAACTTTTTTAAGTCACTTCCTCCTTCTTATCAACTTGCGCGCAATTAGGGTTGTGAGGAGGATTTTCCAATACCTTCGAAACTTTTAAAGCCTTCACATTTCCTTGGGCGCATTTGAGAGGTGGAGGAGGAACTTTCAAACACTTAGAAATTTTTAAAGCCTTCACATTGCTTGCTTGGGCACATTTGAGGTAGGGTCAAGGAATTTGCAGTACCTTAGACAATATCTATCATGCCAACCTTTCATCTTGGGTGCATATTCTAGGTAGTGGAGGATTTTCTCATGACTTGTACATTTTTTCCTTAGCCTCCTTCAAGTTGGGCGCATTTGAGAGGATCTTAGGGAATTTTTGATGACTTGAAAGATTTTTCATGACTTGCTACTCTTAGGGCGCATCTTGGCCCTCCCCATGCCAGTTTCATCACAGACTTAGAAATTTCCTCAGGCTTTCATACCTTGCTTGCCCTGTTTACTATTTTTAGTAATTTTTTGATTTCTTGACCTTGGCAGCTCTATTTGACTTGAAATTTTCACCACGTGGTCCTCATCACTTGGTGAACCTGTTCACACCTGCCTCTCGTGCTGACCTGTTATTTATAGCCCCGTTCTGGAGGTGACTTACTATAAATAGTAAGTGCTCGAATTGCGCTCAAATTTTACCAGTAGACTGCTTGAAGGATGTTGATCGTGGTGGAATACCTTCGTTTTTGGAGATTCTGGCTTTTTACCCCTCATTTTGAGTCTCAAACCTAGAAACCCCAATCTGACTTGCATGTGGCTCAAATAACCTCCGTTTGACCCCGTTTTTGCTGCATGTTGCTCTGTTCGTGATACTGAAGTGTCGGGTGGCTGTCGGAGTGATCCTGCTAAAAATAGTAAGTGTCTGAAAAAGTGACCAATCAGCTGTCAGATGAGTTTGCCTGTCACACTGCTCGATAGATCTAAAAAAACCCAGTAATCTAGTTTGCATGCGAGTATTGACTAAAAATAATAAGTTCCTGAAGTATTCCAACTGGGTCTTCGACTACGGGATCACTTTGAAGTTTTCCTCAAATTATTACCCCCAAGGTAATGGGTTGGCAAAGTCCACAAACAAGAATTTGCTAAATGTGATCAAGAAGTTGCTAGAGTAGAATCTAAGAGACTGGCATTCTCAACTCAAGTTTTCTCTATGGGCAGACATAACTGTTGTGACCTTTTTCACACATCACCCCATCAAGATGGGGACCCCCTAAATTTTGCTCCATTCTGGTCTTTTGGCTTTGGTTCGCTCTCTGTCTGGTCTCTGGTCCTTCCCGGGATGTCCCGTCGTTTGACCCAGGTTAAAGTATTGGTTAAGTCTGTGTAATTAGGGTTTTCATCCTTCAGGCTTATTAAAGGTCAAATTGAGTTATAAAATTGAAATCTAAGCTTAGTGCAGCAGTCAGAAGACTTCCAGCAGAGTCCCCCTAAATTTTCACTGTATTCCGGCAACTTACTATTTTTAGTAAGTATTCAATTTGGGACTATTTTATTGAGATTTTGGAATTCTGTCAATCGCATTCGGCAACATCAAGTCACCTACACGAAATTTCTGAGCCGATCGATTTAATTTGCTATTTTGCGTCAGCTTCAAGAGCCATTCTCAGGGTTTCCACATGAGCTTTTCAGATGCATGTCTGAGAATCCTTCCTGGGTTTTCCAAACCTTCGCAGTTGTAATATAAACCGAGACGACCACTTTCGTAAGTCACTTGAGGTTATTTTTAGGGTTCATGCTGTTTTTCAACGATGTCGGGTTTTTCTCATGGGTTTTTCGAGAGCTTCTAACTGTGGACTTGGCAAGCGAGAAGATCGAAGTTTGAGGACTTAATATTTTTAGCCAGTACGCATGCGCACTCGGCCGGGTTTTTCCTGGTTTTTGAGATCCCACCGGCATATGACATGCGAACCGACAAAGGGATGAGTCACTTTTTCAAAGGGTTTCTATTTTACAGTACACCGTTCTACCTACAACACCCAGCTTCTAAAGTTAACGTATTACGCATATCCAAGTCGAATCTGAAACCGTTTCTGGGATACATGCAAGTCAAATTAGGTTTCCACCTCATAGGGTAAACCAAAATAGTCAAATGTGGTTAATCCTACCAATGTCAGCATACTTCAAGGTACCTGCTGGCAAAATTTGAGCGAAATCGGAGAACTTACTATTTTTAGTAAGTCAGGGCACGGCTATAAATAGCAGGTCTGCACCCGAGGTTGGCATCAGAGTGACCCTTAAGCTATCAAGATCAAGCGTTGCAACTTTCAGGCAAAACGGAGCTACTGAAGTCAGAAAGTCAAAACTTACTATAAATAGCAGGTGGCTATAAATAGCAGGTCAGGGCAGAGGACTGACAAAACAGGTTCACAAGGTGAAGAAGATCATCTGATGAAATTTTCAGGCAAAACGGAGCCTTAGAGGTTGAAAATCAAGGGATTTGCTAAAAATAGCACAACTTGCTAAAAATAGAATGCGTAAACGAAAGCACACCCATGAAAATGCGCCCACCTTGATGGAAGCCTTGAAAATTTTCTAAGGCATGAAAACAAAAGCACACCCATGTAAATGCGCCCATGGTGTAAAGTGAAGGCATGGCACTTGAAATGCGCCCATGGCAAAAAACGAAAGTAGACCCATGTAAATGCGCCCTCACCAAGGTGTAAAGTGAGCTTGATGAAATATTCTAAGGCACACAAACGAAAGTATCAAGGGTGAAATGCGCCCTCAAGAGAAAATGGAAGCTTGGCCTAGCATTTGCGCCCATGATGAAGAGGAGATGGCCGAAATTCTTCTAAGGCATAAAATGAAAGTAGAGAGGTCAAAATGCGCCCAAGGCAAGATAAAGTGGCTAGGACTTGGAGAAATTTCTAAGTCAAGAAAATGAAAGCTCAAGACCCCATATGCGCCCAAGGTTGCTGGAGAAAATTTCCTAAGGCAACGAAATAAAAGTGGAACCTAGCAAATGCGCCCTCACCTTGAAAGGATATTCTAAGTGTTTGAGAATTTTCTAAGTGAGAAATCAAAGCTTGCATGAGTAAAATACGCCCAGGAAGCAATAAGATGCTAAGGCACGAGGAGTAGAAGTAGACACATGAATATGCGCCCAAGTTGAAGTGGAGATTTTTTTTAAAAAATTTCTAAGTGTGGAAAATGAAAGTGGCCCATGCTAAATGCGCCCTTGATTGAAAATGTTTCTAAGGCGTGGCAAGGGTAAAAGCTAGCAAAATAAAACATCACTGAGTGAAATACGCCCAAGATGTGAGATGACTGGAGAAATTTTCTAAGTCGCAAAAAAATAAATGCCAAGGGGTCAAGTGCGCCAGAGGTGTAAAGTGAGGAATTTTTTTTAAATGAAATAAATATTTCATCAAAAATATATGCCTATGGTAGAGAAAATATTAGAAATATTTTCTAAATGGAATAACATTTCACTGGGGAAAAACACGCCCTTGGCATGAAAAGATAGCTTGATGAATTTTAAAATTTTCCAGAGACATTTAAATGAAGTGGACACAGTTGACGAATTTTTTCAAGGGGAAGATTTGATATCGATGAATATTTTCCATGGGTCAAGTGCAAAATCAAATGAACCCGTTCAAAAGGCACCCATGGGTTGGGAAATTTTAAAATTAATTTCCTAAGGGAAATTTTAATATTTTCAGAGGAAATTCGTTCTGCCTAGATTATTTTCCTAACGGAAATTAAATCTCAGAGGGTGAATTATTTCGAGTAGGCGCAGATAATTTTTAATCACTCGGAGTTGAACATTTTAATGAGAAAATTTAAAATGTCTAAAGCAAATTTTATGAAATCAAGGATTTAAATGACAGACATTTTAAAAGTTGGAAATATATTTACAACTCCCACGAATTTTTCCGAGTTGAATTTATTTAAACACTGCGAGATTTTAAAATGGAATTCAAGTGATTTAAATCGCCAAGAGTTAACTGGCAGCCTTAGAGGATTTGAAGAAAATGGAAACGGAGGCAGACAAGTGGGTTAGCCGTCTTCATACTGAGACAGGGAAATTCATGGAGGACCTCGCCGATGCTTATCGACAGGCCTCAAATATTTTGGCACGGATGGATATAGTAGATCAGGCCTGGGGTGATACTCGCATCTATCAAACGAAGACTGTACTTCGTTTGGGGGCTTTGATGCATATACCTCTAGAAACCTTGGTGGATGGAGGTGTAATTCAGAGAGGTGATAGGTATGATTTCACCAGTTGGTACTCCTCGGTGGTCACAGGCCGTGGATTTCACGACGCAGCAAGGGCAGATTCAGCTAAAGTGAGGAAAGCAATGGGCAACATCTTGGGGGGAGTCCTCAATACATTAGAAGCCATATTTGCTAGAAAGTTGGTCCCAGAGGAGATAACTGCTGATGGCTTGAAAAGTAGACTGCCTCCATTCTTCTCAGCTGCGAGGTCACTTGTCCTGGATGACTTTGAGAATGTCTCCACATTCTCTAGTATAATTCAGCATACCCAGGACGCCTTGGTGACATGGAGAAAATCTTGCATCAGATACGGACAGACGGTAGCAGTCTTGGAGTTCCAGCTCAACCATATTCCACCGATCTCTACACAGGAGGTTGAAGCAGTATTGGCCCGATTGATCGAGTTTGCTATCCGGGAGAAGGCCAGTGGGAACGCGCTGCTTGATGAGGATCTTCTTGATGATGGTAGTGGGCATTAATTGCTCATTATGATTCCTGCAGGGGAGTGGAGAATATTCTGTGCATTCATTGCCCACTCCTCTCTGTGGCGGTTTTTAGGGCAGAAACCCTAATCAGGGCATAGGTGGCTCGATCTGAGCCCTTCATTGTAATTTGATCTGAACCGTCCACCGAATTGGACTTATTATAAAAGGGGCATCCCCCCTCATTTGTAAGATATTAGACATTAGATCAAGAGTTGAATCAGAGCTAGAGAGTAGAAGGCATATAGCATTTAGCTTAGAAGTTAGCTTTAGATTGAGGAGGGAAGAAAACTTTCCTTTGAAAGTTTTGTAAAAGGTTGTTGTGAACACTTTTCATAATACAAAGAGTTTCATTGCTTGGTGATTTCTTCTTTGTTATGAGTAGCTAGCAAGGCCATTTCGTCTTTCCAATTCAAGGTAGATAGAGTGAAGTAGATTTCTTTTTCATGCAAGTAGTTGTTAATTGTGGAGTGTGGCGTTGTGATTTAAGCATATCTTCTTCATCCATACCACTAGCGGGCTTACTAATGGTAAGTTCGCCTTGCGTGGTCAACTGGAGTATCAGCACTTAACTTCGATTATGGTTCATATGTTTGTATGCGTCGTATTGACGGTATGAACGTGTTGCGTCATAGTTTGAACACTTTTCTCATCCTTTGAAGATTGCACCAACTTTGTCGGAGTTGTTCGAAAGGAGACAAAGCAAAGTTTGGTTTGAAGATTGTTTAAGTCGATCCTCGTCCTCCACCCTTTAGAAGTAGATTTGTAGAATCCCTATCCCTATCCCCTTTAAATTCTGCATTTTTCGAGTCAGTCTAGATACCAGAACATATTGCCAAATCATTCATGTCCTAATTGCTTCACAGAGTTGAACAACTACGTAAGTCCCCTTGAAATAACCAGCAAAACACATCAACCAACTGAGTCTATTCGCGATAAAAGGAACCTTGGAGTCGAACACATGAACTTTCAAGCAATCTTAGCATGTGGGACACTTTGATCAAGAGAGAATAGAGTGACCGTTGGGCAACTTTATTCTGTGCTGGCGCTGTCATAAAAAGCACGTCAACAATAACAAGAGCCAAGAAATCATTAGGAACCTCTCCATATCACTTAGTTTATGGGAAAGACCCTGTCTTTCTCATTCAACTGAGGATTCCAACACTAAAATTCATGCAAGAGTATCTAGACCCTAAAGACAGAGTCCAAATTCGTCTTTCACGGCTCCTATTACTAGAGGAACAGAGAGATCAAGCCCTCGAGAATTTTGGAAAACATCAAGGGGTTGTTAAACGATGGTTTGATAGATGTGCAATGATTAAGTCCTTCAAGATCTCCAATCTAGTCCTTTATTGGGATAAAGCTCACGAACGGAGAGGGGACCATGGTAAATTTGACAACTTGTGGAAAGGACCGTATCAAATTGCCGAGATATTGGGAGAAAATGCGTTCAGGTTAAAAAATTTGACAAGGGAAGACATCCAATTGCCCGTTAACAGGCAGTTTCTGAAACATTATTTCCAACCCTGCGTTCCTTGGTGGGACTTATCTGTACATAGTTAGAGTAGCTTCTTTTTGAGTCTTGATTTTTTTTTAGTTTTGTTGCTTTTGTTTTTGTTAGTTTAGTTGTTTTTGTTTGTTTAGTTTATTTGTCTTTGGTTTCTTAGATTAGCTTGCTTTCATTTTAGGTTAGTTTACTTTCGTTTTGTCTTAGGTTTAGATTGCTTAGGTTAATTTTGAATAAGGAGGGATTCCTATTTTGTGAGAAGGGTGGTGTTGTTTACTCACACACTCTGGATTGACCCTGCTAGGTTATGTTGGGACTATTCTTTGGATAAATATTTGTGAAGAACCTTCAAATCCTAGGTTAATTGTTTCTAAAGTATCTTAAAGTTAAGGTTAGTACTTGACTAGAAAGGGAATCATCTATTGTATCTTAACACTGAATCTGGAAGTTATTATATCTCGCACACTTAATGAATTCTCTAAGTCGTTATGGTTTCCTAGGTGAAGTCATGGCTAAGCAAAAGAAAAATAAATAATCAAAAGTCTTACTTCAGCGCCACTATAATGCTCAAGCCCATGTTAGCTTCATTGCTTACAAGCCAAAGTGTGGAATATGTGAAAAAAAAAGAATATCAAAATGAATGAAAAGAAAAAATGAAAGATCAAAGCACTTGGCTTCGAGTGTGCGGACATCTCTACAGGTGTACACTCAATAAAAAGAAAATAAATCACCGGAAGTAGAGCAATCTCCGTGAGATTATAGAAGATAACCTCTTCGGGGCTATGGATTCTTGCTCGTAGCGAGGCTCTATCCAAGGATTCTTTTGGAGTTAAGACCAATTACACAGACTGCCATAATGGAGCTGAAGAGACATATTGTTCTTATGAGAAGGAAATAAATGCATTTGCACACACTCGTAATTGAAGGATAGAAGATCTTGATACAGTTTAGGATTCCTCTTCCCTTTCGAGTACTCTTCTTAGCCAAAGGGTAAGTTAGTTAGAATTAATCTAGGATTCCGAGTTTGAAGTGGGTACTATCTTTGAAATGTTTATGAACATTCCCCACGTGGAGTCACCAGATGTTGTGACCTATTTCACACATCGCCCCATTGCAAATGGGGACCCCCAGGAGTTTGCTTTTTAGGGTTTTGTCGTAGTGTTACAATTTCATAGGACCATTTATTTTGAGAGTTTGGAGTTAGAGTTTTCAGAAGTCATCTGAGCCAAATAGGGAATTCAAGCCCATATCAGTGTTTGGACATCATCAAAGTGCTCAGAAGGTCCGGAGGACAAGGAACGCCATTTCTTTGAATCAATTTTGACACTTCCTATTTTTTAAGGATTCTACTGTTTTACTTTTTTCTTTTTTTGCTTTTTTGATTTTTGACATTTTGGGACCAATCCGAGAAGCAGCTTTTTTGTACTGCTTTTTGCTTTTTTCGTTTTTTTTGCTTTTTTGAAAGCTGAACTAGGATTGCGTCCCGCATGTCATGGCAATATCGTTCATATCTTCAAAATCAAAATTTTATGTCTTCGAGTATAAAAAGCAGGAGAGAATCTCCAAGCAAGGTTTGTTCCAAACAAATGGAAGATAGCAAAGAGATGATGAAGTCCACCCTTGGCATGATAAGAAAAATGTCTAAGGCACTAGGGAGTCCGCCCAAGGAAGAGAAAATGTCGAGCTACCTCCAAACCCTGCCCACCAAAGGAAGCCTTGGCAAGGAAGTTGTGAAGTCCGCCCCAAGATGGCAAGCACATGATGAAATTTGCCCAAGGAAGAAAAGGATATCCAAAGCAAGATCAAGACCGCCTAAGGAGATGGCAAGCCATAAACCAAGTCTGCCCAGCCTTGGCAAGGAAATTGTGAAGTCCGCCCTTGGCATAAAGAAGTCAAAGTCTGCCTAAGACAAGAGGGAGGATGGCTAAGAAAGTCAAAATCTGCCAAACTTGAAGAGAAGTGTCCAAGCAACAATGAAGTCTTCCCTTGGCGTGAAGAACTCCAAGTCCGCCCAAAGATGTCGAGGAAGTTGTAAAGTCCGCCTTAGGCTTGAGGAAAGATGGCGAGCACATGATGAAGTCTGCCCACCAAAGGTTGAGATGTCCAAGGAACCTCAAAGTTCGCCCTCGGCATGGAGATAACAAAGTCCGCCCTAGGAAGGATGGCAAAGGGGTCATGAAGTCTGCCTTAGAAAAATGGAGATGTCCAAGCAAGTATAAAGTCCGCCCCAAGTGAAGTTGGCATGAAATTGACCAAGTCCGCCCTGGCATGAAGAATGTCTAAACATAAGCAAAGTCCACCTAGCTAAGGGTAAAGATGAAAATACCATGGAAAATAATAAATTGGCCATGGGTAAATAAAAATTTCGCCATAACTAAAAGATTTAAAGGGTTGGAAGAGGTTGGAGAATTCAACACTTAGGAAATACTTTTATTTTTCCAACACTTAGAGGAAATTTTCGAAATACTCAACACTCAGGAAAATCTCAAGGAAAAATCTAGAGGATTTTGGCTAAGGATGGCGCTATGATGGAAATTAGAAACTTTCTCTAAAGGATTTTCGATAAAGATTAAGTTGCCATTTTGGAGAAAGTTAAACAGGTTTGGATTCGACGGATCTTAGAGAAAGCATGAAGTTGCTAAAATCATTTGAACTCTACAACTTTAAAGAAGTTCGACTTGTCACTTTCAAACCATTTTCTCTAGAGTTCGATGTTAAAGGTTTTTTTTTCTCTCTCAGAGTTGTGAAAGATAGATTTTTTTTGAAGGGAGATTTCTGGAGAAAAAAAAATTTATGAGCTAAAGGGCGTAATTTTTACAAAATCAAGTGCTTTTTCTGAGTTTTAGAGTGAATTTTCAAAATTAAAGATCGATTCACAATCAAAGGATACTTTCAAAGGTTCAAATTTGAGTTTGACTGAATTCGTCTCTCTTTTTTCTGTCTTATTCACTTATTCTAGCAAAATTTTGTTGAGTACTTAGCCAAATTTGTTCATTTTCTGTCTGATTTTTTGCAGAATTTATCTTTTTGACAGGCTGAAAGTGAAAATTTCCAACAAAGGTTCAAAAAAATCAGAATTAAAATCTTTGAAATATTTTTTAATTTTCTTCATGTTTATTGCAGGTTAATGAGCACCAGAGGAGAACCTTCGAGAAAATCCCAAATGAAGTTCAAGAAGAGAATGGAAAAACATAACAAACACCAATATTGGACACGTAGATTTTAAAGACTTCAAGAAGAGAATGTATGGACAAGATCGACTCCTGCTGACACCCGTTGCTCACTGGATGATGAGAAATGGCATTGTCCAGGTAGCTGGATTTCCACCAGCTATGCAGTGTGTTGAATTGATGGTTGAGTGCACCATACACTAGAATGCGCAAGAGAGATAGATCATTGCACCGAACGGGAGAGTATTGGCTCACCTTGGAGAGTTACCCATTCAAGAAGCATTCGGCATACCAGGTTATAACTGGACTTCTTACAAAACCAAAGAGCATGCCACAAGACTCTACAAAGACCAGTTGGATCTTTGCGCAACAAATATTTATAAGTCGTGGTTAGAGAAGCCGAGGCATTCTGTCAAGAAAATGCCAAAGAAATTATTTTGTACTAACTTCAAGGAGTATGGAGATATCATTTTGCTATTGAACAAAGTAATGGGCAACCCCCAAGGCACACCATTTAAGACATGGATGTATTACTTCATTGATGAGATCACCTCAGGCATCAAGATGCTCAATTGGTCTCGGATGATCAGTGACAATCTCAATGAACAGTTAATCTGTCATGTCCCCAAAATGATAACCCTGAAATGTGAATATTTAAATACAAATAAAATAAATATCTGGGACATAAATATAAATTGCAATTTAATATTATTATAAGTATTATTATTTAATATGATTATAATTATTATTATCAAAGATAATATTATAATAATATTGTGGATATCAAATTATAGATATTAAATATAGAAAGATAATATTGTAATTACCAAAATAAATACTAAATATTTCAATACCTTGAAATAAAATAATAATATATAGTTATTGTACTTTAATCTTCAAAATATGAAATATACAATAAATAAACAAATAACAAACTATAAAATATAATAAACAATATAAAATAATAAATATTTAAATAGGATATACACAACAATCTTAAAGGCATATATTCCTATACTAATCATCCCTAAATGCAGCGATTCCTAGCAAGAAGATATCATGGTTATTAATAAACATAAAGCAGCAGTCATAATAAGCAAATGATCCTTATTAGTAACAAAACAAAAAATACAGTGATCGGTAAAAGGAATGTCCACTTGCAAAGGACGTGACATTCAGAAAAAGCGGCTACCAAGGATGACCTGAAGAGTCATGTCTTTGGAGACTCGATCAGATATATAAGACAAATAATTCAAACAAGAGACCCACCCATGGATTAGGAAGGTCAAAAGAAAAGGAAAGTTCAGAAACAACCAGCAGATATATATCAAACAATATAGTCATCTGATGAATTTCAGAACAGCAAGATAATATATTGATTTTAGAATGAACTTCCAGAATGGTAAGTCATCATATTTATGATAGGATGGAACTTTAGAATAATAAATTAATATGTTTAGGGTAGAACATTTATATGGGGAAATAGATATACATCAGGAAGGAATAGAATAATAAATAAGGAAGATAGGAAAACATTGAAAAATACGATCTGCATTCAGAACAGTAGTAAGAGTGGTATAATCTAGGATGGTTATGCATTGGAATATAGAGCCATTTAATGTATATTATTTAATAGGCATACAAGTATAGATATAGGTAAATTTTATAATGAATAAAGAATATATATATATGAATAAGGAAAGAATAATCATATAAACATGAATACTAATAGAAGGAAAGAATAATCATATAAACATGAATACAAATTGATATAAGTAAAGAATAATCATATACATATATATGTATATGAAGTATATATTTATATTCACGATTATGCAATAATGATGTTTGCAGCAATTATTGACCTTTATAAGTAATTACGACCTTAATATAAAATGGATAGATTAATATTTATTCATATATGTTTTTATCCTATGATCAAATGAAAGGTTGAAGGAAGACGATTAAGGAATAAAGAGTCATGGGAAGACATAGCTGATTAGGTGAGACTACTCACTTAGCTTTAATATTTAGTTGTCCTCAATCTGACATAGCAATGTTGCATGAACCTTGTATGCCCAACCGATCTATGTATTATTTTGGAATGCACATAGTCCCCTCTGATGTGTTGGAACCATTCCCTCTTTATCAAATCTGAAAATAGATTCATTATACTGGGAATTGGTATGAACTTAGGCGGACTATGTAGTCCTTGACTAATCAGAGGTCAAAGGGTTTATCTTCTATAGATATGGCTTTAATGATGATTAATTTGCATTTGTATTTGATTTCTGCTAATATTGGACTTACAGGATATGATGAATTGCAAATGAACATAATGAACATGTAAACATGAATATTGCTTAGTTTAGTTTTGTATTTTGATATACCTTCATATTAGGATTCAAGGAACTGTTTGATCATATTAAATACTCTTATTGCATGTAAATACAAATGAAGTACTAATGACTGCATATCGATTGTCTGAATTGTGTTTGTAATCTCGCCAGGAGAGCTGAGTCATAACTTAAGTGGTTCGTCAAAAAACCTCACCCAAGTTCCGCCCCACAGGCCCAAAGCAAGGGTTGGGCAGTCTACCCCACAGGCCCATGGGTTGGGCAGTTTTGCCCCATAGGCCCATAACAAGGGTTGGGCAGTTTGCCCCACAGGCCCATTGCAAGGGTTGGGTCATGGAGGGGTGAGGGTCCCACCTTGGCATTCTGCCCCACAAGCCTGAGATACGAGTTGGGCATTGGAAGGTGGTAGACCGTAGGCCCTTAGGGATTCTCCTCTCCTGATGGTCTGAGTGACTCTTCTTTTGTTTATCAATCTGTATTTACGATTATGTCTGACTTTGGATATCTATATATTAATGCTAACAAGTATGTTGTTAATGTGATGAATACAGCTTCCAATCTAGGGTTATCGTATTAAAAGGACATTCTTTTGGAAAGAAGAAACCCTAAACTTAATCAACAAGCAAATTTTATGGCAGATAAACGGATTTTAGGGCAGGTCCGATTGAGGGACATTACATAATCAATCTGGAAAGGACAAAGTCTTTTTACATGAATTCTTACATCGTCTACCTATTGGCTAGAACTTACAGATATACAGGACTGATCTACAGAGGCATGGTACGCAATGGTGAAAGTGAATTTAAATCCTATGATTGTTATCCATAGCTGGAGCTCAGCAAAAACACCCACTTTAGACAAGTAAACGATGCCTTCTTGATGTATATCACCTGAATATTACAAGGAGGAACTCATTAAAGGCTTACTCATGAGGCCAACAACCTGATCAACAAATATGGATCCTGCTTTATCCAGTTTTCAAGTTTCACATATATAAGGGTTCAGGGATTCACCAGATGTCCTTATCAACTTCCAATTTATCCTACCAATAGAATGGTCTTGCGAGAGGTCCTTAGGCAATTGGAGACATACCAAGGCCTCAAGAGATCAAAGCAAAAGGCAGCCATTACCTTCCCATTTTTCATCGAAAGTATGCTGGAATCTTGTATGTCGGCACAAGCAGCTGGAAGTGCCAGATTGGAGATGTAGAGATATCCATTCACATCTTACCGGTCCAGGGCTGACTTTGATCCTCACAACCACATTGGGATTGTGAATGAAAGAAGTATAAACATAAGGGAAATATTTTTCGGCCAATGCTGGAGATGAATATGATATCAGGAAAAGATTATGGTCCAGATTGCCAATGAACTTGATTAGAACAACCGAGCTTCTCTGTGTGCCTGACCAACTGGAGGATGATGGAGAATATGTTCAGCCGCGCTATGATGAAAATTGGCCTCTTCCTCCTATGAAATGGTCTGAATTAGAGCTCGAGGATTTAACTACCTTGATGAGGCCAGTTGTCAAGTATTTTAAGTGGTGGATTGATCAGCAAGTCTAGGAATTAAGTCGAAGAAAGTCAACCCTCACTTACGACCTAATGGGCGAGATGGAATCATATTCCTCGAATGCAGGAGCATCTCAAAGTGCTAAATTAATTGAAAGCACCAATTCTAAGAAAATGAAGGAGGCATTTGATGACTATCAAGACAAAGGCGAAGACAACTGTAAGGGAGAAAGCTGTTCAAAAGAAGCAGAGATCGGAGCCATCCCATTCTGCCACATCTAGAAATGTGAACAGGGTGTTAATCATTGACGATGAGTCATTGGCCGAAATGAGGAATCCTTCTCCAATCCACTAGGGGAACATTGAATCAATCCAGCTAGATGATGATGAGCCCCTATCTCCTATAGGTACGAAGATACTCAAATCGGAGAATGAGATGGATATCCCGGATGAGGACTTTCAGGAGGGAATGATTTCCGCTCTTAGAGGAATTCAGGATATTCCATGTGGAGAAAATACTCAGGAAGAGGAGGGCATTGGACAGCCTACAATTCTTGATTGGTTAAAAGAAAGATTGAAGATAAAAGTACTAGTGGAGATTCAGGAAGAGGACGATAAGGCCAATTTCTTGGCCAGGTTAGAAAAAGTTACTACAGAGAAGCCCGCTAAGATGTTTTCCACAATCCAAAAAGATGAAGTCAGTCACCGTTCAGTGCAAATTTTCGTGGCAACAGTGGATAAGACAAAAGAGGATATTACTCCCCGAGAGTATGCACCACTATTGTCGACTTGGGTCCAACAACAAAAGGTCAAGAGGTTGAGGACTTGGACAACTCAATCGCTACCATCAAGGTGGAGTTGGAAAAGCAAGTAGCAAAGAAAAGAGAATATAAAAGGGAGATTGAACGCCTGAAGGAGTACATTCAGCACTTGACCAAACCTCTCAATCAGGGCGATTCAATAGCTCCTCCACATTTAAACTCTTCGCAGGAAGCAGTCAAGGACTTTGAAGAAGAAATGGTCATAGCTATAGAAACTAAGGAGTAGATGGTGAGCAAAAGCAAAGAAGCGGCTACATTTTTGGAAAGATTGACACTGGCTTATGGATAGACTTCTTCTTTTCTCTCCAGACTTGTTGTCGTGACAAAAGCTTGGGACAACCTTCAGGATATTCAAGATAGACTCATTCCATGTCTTAGAGTGCTGAAAGTAATCCCAAAGCAGGAATTGATTGATGGGAAAATAATTGCAGCAGGCATCGCATATGATTTCCACACTTGGTACTGGGCATTGACTGCACAACGAGGTTTTGGAAAGAGTGAAGGCCGATGGAATCAAAACTGAAGAGCAGATAAAAGAAATTTAGAACAAGATTTTCATTATAGCTGCGGATGTACTTGAGAAGGAAATCATTCGAGAAAATGATATGCAGCTTGAAAATTTGAAGATTAGAACTCAGGAGATTTTCTTCACCATCACTAGATTGGTCCTGAGGCAGAATTTGACCAAGGCAGCGAATTTCTTTTCTATTCGGGATGCCTTCCTCAAACAAGAATTGGAGCGGGAGAGTGCTTTTGCTAGGTGTGCTGAGGACTTGGACGAATTGGAATTCAAGGTGAACATGTTGCCACATGTTACGATGGAGGAGGTCATCCCAATTGTGTCCAGATTCATCGAACATACTATCGCTCGAGAGGATAAGGATGCACTCCCTTGAAGATAGCTCCTTGTGCCACTTGTTCTCCATGCATTTGTTGTTGATGTTATTTTGGGAAACCCTAATTAGGCTTATTATGTCTTGATCTCGACCATTAATTTTAAGTTGATCTCAGCCTTTCATTTGTTTTCAAAAACTCTATATAAATTCTTATTCTCTCATTTTGTGAAGAGAGTTGTATGAAATTGTTTAGTAGAGCTACTTTAGATAATAAAAGTTCATATTGCAAGATTGCTTTGAATCCTTCTTATTGTCAAGTGGTTGCATGGTTGCATATCTCCTTCAACATAGAGTAGATTTAGAATAGAATTTCATTTACATGTTTGTTAGATGAATGAAGGATTTGATAGTATTGATTTATGGTGAAATTCTTGCTCATACTTTCTTTGAATAAATGATTTTTGTTCACTGCATAAAGTTAGCCTGAGCTTATATTGTGGATGCTTAACTTTTGTCTGGATGAATATTGTTCGATTTGATGGTAGTTATTCATGACATGAAAATCATAAGCACTCCCCTTGAAGATTGCACCTACTTTGTGTAGTTGTCCTAGTGTGGCGAAGAAAGAGTGGTTATTGATTTCACCTAGTCTCTACCGTCTCTTGAGTTATTAGAAATAGCATAGAGCTTCTAAAACCTTATCCTTTTGCAATTTTTTGAAATCCCAAATCCAGAAAACACAAAAAAAAAAACAGAACATTTACTGTGTTAACTTGTGAATGATTTGTCAAGCGTAAGTCCCTTGTGTACTACCAGCATATCACAACCCCCATTGAGCTTATCCACACATCAAGACCTGACAAAAGAAACCTTGGAATCGCCATATGATCTTCTCGCAATCTTAGCATACGCGGTGATTTTGTTCAAAAGAGGATAGAGTGTCTTTGGACTTTTTATTCTAAAATGTTCAGTGAATGATAAAACGTACACCAACACTACCAAGACTTCTAAGTATTAGAATTGGATAATTAAAAGGCGCTAATTCATGAAATTGCCAATGGCTCAAGAATCTTCAGAGAAATAATTCATATATTGGCTGAAATTCATTGAACTATCGCATATTTCAAGGTTTGGGACTTTCAAGGTTGACAAGAAAGAAGAATTGGCAGACGCATTGGTATTAGAGTTTCAAAACGGGCATCTTGTCGACCACTCATATATTGCTGTGATGGCATCCGTTTATATTTCTTGGTGTAACAATCTTCGTGATTGTATCAGTGATGCAAGTTGTGGGTATAACACGTTAGTTATTTGAAGCATTGTGATTTATTGAAAGTGTTGAACGTTGAGCTAGTCACCCCATCTGCGCTTTGGTCTAGATAAATATTGTAATTCGTACTTGGCTGCTGTATAGATATTGCAATCTGTATGTGGTGCTTCATCCTAGTGGTTGTTCATACATGTGCACTATTGCAGTGTGTAAGGAATTTATATCTGATTGTATTTCAATCATATGCAAGATCAATTACGTTATGAATAGACCTATGCAATGCCAACCGTATTCAATTCAAGGTCAAAAAATATCTATTCCTTTAGTTGTTTCTTTGAGATTGGTTGGAGTGTTCAATGTTGCAATTTGTTCAATGGAGTACTTCTAGTTAGCAATTCTAGAATTATGTTATATGTATGTTGACTACGCAATGCTTCATACACCATCTGAAAACATCCACAACAATCTACAATTCTCATTGAATGCATTGAGTGAAAAAGAGTTGGGAAAGAAACTTTATATTGCAAGAGATAAACTTGGAAACTTGACCTCATCAAAAGATGTTTGTCTCAACACTTTGGAGGAACTAGAAACTTGTTTATACATGGTTGATCAATCACCTTCTTAGTTGTTGCAACTAGCTTTGAATCTAGCGGTGCATTCTTTGGGTAAGCCAATGCTTATGAGACATCATGATAAAGATGTGAGACTTGTAGTAACCAATTGTCGAAGTGAGATTATGAGGATTACAACTCCTGAGGTTCCCTATGAAAATGACATAATAAAGGAGATTCTACAGTTGATTGTTGAGAGCTTCCATGGGTTATCTGGTGGCCAAGGCCCTTCCGTTGGTAGAAGGGTTAAGATATTAGAAGTGATGGAAAAAGTCAAGTCTTTTTATCTGTTGATTGATTTAGAATGTGATGACCATATTCTTCAGATGTCTCATAGTTTTGTTACATCCCCTTTGATTTGAACAAGCTTGTGACAATGGAATTTTTGCATCATTATGTTAGTTACAAGTATTTATATTCATGTGTAAATGAACTGAGGATAAAATAGCTTGCTTTATATGTTGTAATCGTAATGGAAATGATTTTCTCTTTTATTTATATATTTGCGAATGATTATTTTATTTATGAGAATGATCTCTTATACTTGTGAAAAAGAATGAGTTCACGTGAATATAATAAATATACATTTAATTAAACGATGAGAATGATCTAACCACGATTCTTGATAGTGGATGCAGGATCGTCAACGCCAAAGGGGAAAAGAAATATCGTCAGGGAGAGGACGTGATTAACAAGGAGCAATTTTATCATCCACCTTGAGTCAGTGTAAGATAGTGCAACGAAGTCATAACTTGGCCATAAATAATAATTTAAATTAATTATTATCAACAAGTCAAATTATTTATTTATTAATAATCTTCTTTCAATATATAAATACCTTAGGAGTGGTTTCGGTAATAAAATAATGAATAATCAATCATAATTACAATCTTCAAGTCATTGAACTAAAATATTAAACATAAGTAAGACTTTAATTTAAAAATTAATCGAATGATTTTTTCTAGAGCCGTCGGTGACAAAGCTCCCGGCCACTTTCCATCGTGCCTATGATGAAACGGCCAAGATGGGAAGCATGCAGCGGCGGTCTCTTGAATGCTCGAGCAAAGGGTCTTGAAAGTTTTTCTTTTATATGGAGAGGCACTCTCAATTCGGCTCTCTCTTCTTCCTTTCTCTCGTTTTTTTAATCCTCTGAGAAACTCTATTCAAAATTTCTTTTCCTTTGTCCGCTTTTAGCACCCATTTTAAATCTGTCTATTTTCTTTTGGCAAGAGAATCGCCATTGTTTTCTCATTCATATTTTACCCCGGTGTTGTCGCTCCTCTAAAGCCTATCGAAATCTTTCTTTCTCACCTAAAGGCGGAGTTCCAACCTAAAGGCAGAGTTCCAACAGTCTGCACGAAGTTCCACGTTGTGAGGCAAGAGTGAAGGACGCGAGTGAAGATCACGTCTGCAGAACTAGTCAACAAGGGATTCCGATCAGGATTTCATCAAATTTTGATCTAGTTACTAGGCACGTAAAGAAATCACAAATAATCTTCCATCGTATGAAGGTTCTATTATAATGATTGTTATGCTTTGTATATAATCTTGCTGGATTTGTCTTTCCAATCTACTCGATAATTATCAAGTTTGTTTTGAAAAGGCTTTTTTTTTTTTTTTGAAAAATAAAATGATCTCTTCCTCCATTTGAGCCTCTCGGTTAGTTAGTCCTCAGCCGCCAAGATTGGTACTTTTCCCGTCTATTTCCGAGTCGTCAGACAATCTTTCTCTAGAATATGTTTATTTGGGTTGAGTTAAGTCATCCATAAACTCCTCTTAAACCTCTGAATTTTATTACTTTCTTATAATTGGAACTAATGAGACCAAGGAAGAATAATCCATCCTGATGTTGGATTTAATCTGACTTGTGTATAACCAGAACCGAGATAATTGGTGTGTTCTCTCCTTTCCTAAATCAGAACATCGTACCTTTGAATTTTGTGGAAGAAATTATTGGCTGAACCTCTTAACCTCTATTTTTCTTCTCTATAATCTAAAAAGAACGTCTCTTGATTAATGGCTTTGACTGAAGATAAAACCTGGAATAATAGTTTAATGAAATTACATAAAATGTCGAGCAAGGGTGAGGGTGCTGAAGGCACAAGAGTGCCAGTAATGTTTAAAATCCTTGGCCAAGGTATGATGTCAGATAGGCATCAGTCAGCTATCATGATCTAGATATACTTCTGGTCAGGATGATCCTTCTGGTAGGAGGTACCTACCAGGAAAGGATCAACCAACGGTATAGGTTCATGATACCAGGCTCAGACTTGCATGATGAAATTGCTCCTTGTCGATTACCCTCGTGAAGGGACAGGTTCTTCAGTTGAAGAACACGAGAGACCAATAGGTCTTCGATTGGGCAATAAAGCCCTTGGCAATATCTCTTTTCCCTGGATTCAATAGAGTTTTGTTCAGTATACCAGTAGGAAGCCATCAAAGTTGTACTTTCTCACACCTTTCTCTCTCTTAAAATCACTGAAATATTTTGCATGTTTACTTTATAGCTGTATTCAATGCTCTTACTTAATGAAATCAAAGAAAAGTTAGTTGTCGTTCTTTGGATTTGCAGTTATATACTTATATGAAATCAATTAGTTGTTTCCTTTCAATTGAAAATTGTAAATTTAAAGTTACTTAATAAATGGATTATTATTTTTTTTTACTATCTTTTTCCATTAAAAATGAAAATGAAACCTTGGCTTGAAAAAAAGTTAGTTTCTTTCAGCTGAAATCCGGTAGTTAGAATTCTTTCTTAAACTATAGAAAGTAGAGTATTACATATGGTATCAAAACGACTGGGTTCGGCACTGAACTTGGGGCTCGCCACAAACCTAGAAAACTAAAATCTATCCCTTGGTGTTTTTCCAGGATGTGGATACGGAAAACACCTTGACAGAAGGTCTGAGATCCGATATCCAGATGGCTGTGGAAAATCAGAGTTCAGTATGATTATTCCAGATGCTCTATGCCTGCGGACTCTGAGACCATTGCTGAAGCTCTAAGGAGACTTCGACAAGAAAGAAAGAAGTGGACACCTTCCAGTAAGGAAGTTGTTAAAGCAACCATCCTTGCTGAAATGAAGCAAACCAACACTTGGAACCTAAGAAAAATTGGAATCAAGCTGCCGAAATTTTTTGAGAATGGAAACCAACCTCCGGTTTTGGACTCCTAATCTTCTTGTAATGAAAACCTATCATAGGAAGTGATAGATGCATTTTTGTAAAAAACTTGTAAATAAACCTATCACAGGAGTGATAGATATTTATAACCTTTTTGTAACTAGATCTATCACAGGAAGTGATAGTTATTCATTTTGTAACCGAATCTATCACAAGGAGTGGTAGTTAATTATAATCCTTTTTGTAATTGAATCTATCACAAGAAGTGATAGATATTTTTATAAACATTATTGAATAAAATATATCCTTAACTGATAGCTTATTGTGTTGAAATCTTTGTGTAAATGTTGTTTTTGTATCTCATTGATTTAAATCATGGAAATAAAACCAACATAGACTAATAAGTAATACCTAACTCCAGGAACCTTATGGAATGGAGAATTCCATAAATGCGTTCAGAGGAGATCGAGATAATGATAACCCCATGGCCAAACTAGACCAACTGTTAAATTTAATGAGTGATACTCAAAACCGTTTGCTACACCTAGAGAGGAAGGTGAACGGACAAACGGATATGCAAGAGGAAAGGTCTGAGACCCGTAGTGACCAGCGGGAAGAAAGTTCTAAAAATACAAGTCTGAGTGCTAAAAGGAGTCGTTTGGCTAATGAATTGGCCCAAGATATGAAAAAAATTAAACCTCTGAAATTTGAGGGCTTTGCATCAGGAGAGTCGTGGAAGATTGGCTAATTGAGATGGAGAAATACTTTGAGTTGAGAGACTACTCAGACACCTCCAAGGCCGCCTGGGCAACCTACCAGTTGGCTGGGGAAGCTGCAACATGGTGGGAAACCAAAAGAGCGAAAATGGGTCTTGAGGCGGCAGATGTGATCTAGGAGCAGTTTGTAAGAATTTTCCGACAACGATGGCTTCCACAATAGTTTTATGATCAAAAACTTTTGGACTTCAAGAAACTTAGGCAGGGGCCTATGTTCGTAAATGAATACTGGGAAAAATATACTAGACTACTAAAGTATGTACCCCAATATCAATAGGATGAAAACTTCTGAGTCCGAAAGTTCATTTTGGGATTGAATAACTGCATTGGGGGTCCAGTAGATGTTCTGGCACCTCGAACAATGGATGAGGCTTATGAGAAAGCAGTTCGTCAGGAACAAAGACTGAAGAGGGATGATTCCATCAGAGATAAGAATCATGGTAAGGGAAAATGGAAACAATCTCATCATAACTTCAAGAGAAATGGGTATAAGAACAATCAGTATGATAGCAGAAAGGATGAAAAGGGCAATAACAGCAATAGGAAAGATGAACCTAATGCAAGCAAGGGTCCGGAAAAGAAAGGACCACCTAGGGGATGTTTTAATTGCGGAGGTGAGCACTATGCAGATCAGTGTCCTATCAAGAACCAGCAAGGGCAGCAACAACGAAGGCCATTACCATCTCAACAAACTGCCTTTCAACAAAGGATCCATGTAGTTGTGGACAACGGTTAGGCAGAATACCAGGTTACCCCAATCGAGACACTAGGTATGCTTTATGGGAACCCAATAACCATATTAATTGACACCGGGGCTACTAAATGTTTTATTTCACCTAAACTACTTGGTAAGTTTCCAAAAAGAACTGGCTTTATGGCAAACTCTTGAACTGTAGAATATTCTATTTGAGGCTAGGTTAGAACTTCTAGGCTTTGCTACTGAAGTTAATCTTTACGTAGCACCCTTGGGTTCCTATGATGTAATTCTCAGAATGAATTGGTTAAAAGAGCATTGGGCCAAGATCGATTGCCTAGCAAAGATAGTGGAATGTCATGACGATTGTGGAAATATGGTGTTTTTGCAAGGAGTACAACGGGAAGTTAGAACTCGGCAAATTTCCGCCATGCAACTGAAAAGAAATAAAAGACAAGGGTGTCAAATATATGTTGTTAAGATGGAGGAAATTAGGCAAATTAAAGAAAGTGTAATTATGGATGATATGATTATGCAAACTCAGAAACAAAATGAGGAAATGGAAATTGACCCTAAGAAGGAAACTTTTGTGAAGAAATATCCTTATCTCTGAGAATATCAAGATGTGTTTCCAGAGGAACTACTTAGGCTACCACCGAGAAGAGTTTTTGATTTTTCTATAGATTTGGTCCCGGGGACTGAACCAGTCTCTAAGGCCCCATATCGTATGACTACAGTGGAACTAATGGAATTGAAGGCGCAGTTACAAGAATTGTCAAATAAAGGATTAATTCAACCTAGTCTTTCACCTTGGGGTGCACCAGTGATATTTGTTAAGAAAAATGATGGGACACTCTGACTATGCATTGATTACCACATGCTGAACAAACTCACCATCGGGAATAAATACCCCTTGCCTAGGATAGATGATCTTTTTGACCAAATGAAGGGGGCAGCCGTGTTTCCCAAAATAGATTTAAGGTCGAGATATCACCAGTTAAGACTTGTTGACGTGCTTTTTATGACAGCGCCAGCACAGAATAAAGTTGCCCAACAGTCACTCTATTCTCTCTTGATCAAAGTGTCCCACATGCTAAGATTGCTTGAAAGTTCATGTGTTCGACTCCAAGGTTCCTTTTATCGCGAATAGACTCAGTTGGTTGATGTGTTTTGCTGGTTATTTCAAGGGGACTTACGTAGTTGTTCAACTCTGTGAAGCAATTAGGACATGAATGATTTGGCAATATGGTTCTGGTATCTAGACTGACTCGGAAAATGCAGAATTTAAAGGGGATAGGGATAGGGATTCTACAAATCTACTTCTAAAGGGTGGAGGACGAGGATCGACTTAAACAATCTTCAAACCAAACTTTGCTTTGTCTCCTTTCGAACAACTCCGACAAAGTTGGTGCAATCTTCAAAGGATGAGAAAAGTGTTCAAACTATGACGCAACACGTTCATACCGTCAATACGACGCATACAAACATATGAACCATAATCGAAGTTAAGTGCTGATACTCCAGTTGACCACGCAAGGCGAACTTACCATCAGTAAGCCCGCTAGTGGTATGGATGAAGAAGATATGCTTAAATCACAACGCCACACTCCACAATTAACAACTACTTGCATGAAATGGAAATCTACTTTACTCTATCTACCTTGAATTGGAAAGACGAAATGGCCTTGCTAGCTACTCATAACAAAGAAGAAATCACCAAGCAATGAAACTCTTTGTATTATGAAAAGTGTTCACAACAACCTTTTACAAAACTTTCAAAGGAAAGTTTTCTTCCCTCCTCAATCTAAAGCTAACTTCTAAGCTAAATGCTATATGCCTTCTACTCTCTAGCTCTGATTCAACTCTTGATCTAATGTCTATCTAATATCTTACAAATGAGGGGGGATGCCCCTTTTATAATAAGTCCAATTCAGTGGACGGTTCAGATCAAATTACAATGAAGGGCTCAGATCGAGCCACCTATGCCCTGATTAGGGTTTCTGCCCTAAAAACCGCCACAGAGAGGAGTGGGCAATGAATGCACAGAATATTCTCCACTCCCCTGCAGGAATCATAATGAGCAATTAATGCCCACTACCATCATCAAGAAGATCCTCATCAAGCAGCGCGTTCCCACTGGCCTTCTCCCGGATAGCAAACTCGATCAACCGGGCCAATACTGCTTCAACCTCCTGTGTAGAGATCGGTGGAATATGGTTGAGTTGGAACTCCAAGACTGCTACCGTCTGTCCGTATCTGATGCAAGATTTTCTCCATGTCACCAAGGCGTCCTGGGTATGCTGAATTATACTAGAGAACGTGGAGACATTCTCAAAGTCATCCAGGACAAGTGACCTCGCAGCTGAGAAGAATGGAGGCAGTCTACTTTTCAAGCCATCAGCAGTTATCTCCTCTGGGACCAACTTTCTAGCAAATATGGCTTCTAATGTATTGAGGACTCCCCCCAAGATGTTGCCCATTGCTTTCTCACTTTAGCTGAATCTGCCCTTGCTGCGTCGTGAAATCCACGGCCTGTGACCACCGAGGAGTACCAACTGGTGAAATCATACCTATCACCTCTCTGAATTACACCTCCATCCACTAAGGTTTCTAGAGGTATATGCATCAAAGCCCCCAAACGAAGTACAGTCTTCGTTTGATAGATGCGAGTATCACCCCAGGCCTGATCTACTATATCCATCCGTGCCAAAATACTTGAGGCCTGTCGATAAGCATCGGCAAGGTCCTCCATGAATTTCCCTGTCTCAGTATGAACACGGCTAACCCACTTGTCCGCCTCCGTTTCCATTTTCTTCAAATCCTCTAAGGCAACAACTGACTCCTTCGGAAGCTCTGATGGACGTTCCACTGCTGGGTTTGCTGGTTCACCTGGATGTGCTAGATTTTGTACGTATCCTATCAAAGTTTTGTGCTCCTTCTTCAATTTCTTATACTTCCCCTCCGTGCGGAGCAACTGATCCTTCAATGCCTGATAGGAGTTATCGAACTCCTCGATAACTTGGGCTCCCGTAGGACGACCCAACTCTACTGTGGTGATCACATAATTTTCAGGCCTCTCCTCGGTTCGATCACAATCTTCCCTCGGAATAGCCACCTGAAGCGTGCGAGAGCCTGACTCGTCAGTCGAGATCTTTGAAAACTTTCGGGCCCTTTTCTTCTCTGGTGGCGCACTGATCCTCCTAAGGAACTCCTCCATCTCAATGGCCGGATCCGTATCATCCTCGGGTTCTCTCCTCATTCTGTCGGAAAGCCAATCAGGCACTGTCTGCTGTGGATTACAAACAACAAGGGGCTGTTCTTCTGTTGCCTCCATCTCGTGCACTTCCTCTCTTCTTGCACTGGTCTGCTCAGGCTCATCCTCCTCTATAAGCTGGGTATCTCCCGACCCTTGGGTCCCTGTTCTGTGTTTTCCTCTTCTTCCAAAGCCGTGTCCAACATCTGCTGAAAATGGGTGTCGGCCATTGTTTCCTCTTCCTCCTCATGTTGGCCGCCCCTGGATAGACTGACACTAGCTGATTCCCGGGCGTTGGGCTGATCTACCTCCTCAAGTCCCCGCTCTTCCTCTAATCCTGCCCTCTGATCGGCAAATAATGAAACCACTCTTAAACTCGAAGATTGAGTTTGTGAGTGCACGGGTGATGCTTGTTCTATCCTCAACGGTATCGGTTGGGTTGGCACTTCCACTTGTGCCCTCGATGTCTGAGCAATTTGTTTCCCTCTTTTTACCGATAATGGCCTTGGGTCACCCATCAAGCTATAAGTAAGGGCGATCGACTTGCTCTTAAGTCTGCATACATGTCTGTCGACCCAAGTCCTGGTAAAAGTCATCACCGGGATAGAAAGAGTGTCCAAGTCCATGATCTCTGGCTCGGACCAATCAGGTGGTGGGACAGGAGTATCCCTAACTGACCCATAGTCGGGTTGCATGACGTTGACATCCTCCTCCACCTGGTCGGGAACTGGAATAATCTCACATTCTCTAATCAACTTGAGAGGAAGTCTGGAAAACATCCTTCTTCTTATCTCAGCCTCATCCACTGCATTTGCCCAGAAGTCCTCCAGATGAGCTCTGTGCCGGTATTCAACGTTCTGTACCATCCGGATGTTCCCGTAAGGATCGAAATCCTGCCTGCCTGTGTGATATGACAAATGATAAGATTGCAGCTCGTCCTCCGCCTCTCGGGCTGCCTGCAAAGAGGGACACACCTCAATGGAATTTCCCATGGTGATAGGGAAATCAAGTCCACCCTTCTTTTTCCTTTTCTGAATCTTATCGTAGGCAATCAATTGCCTAGATACCTCAAGCATTACTATGTGATCAGTGGGGTATCGTGGTAACCGATACGGATACGAAGTGAACCCCTGCAGCCTAATATATGTGAATTTCGGGAATTGGATGAGCCAATACCCATATTCCTCAATCAATGTCTGTGCTTCTTTAGATATTCTCTGCTGCGTCCTCTGCTGAAGTGTCCTCGCAATGTGCATTGTGAATGCATCATTTGCCCGTTTATAGTTGGCAATGTTAGCTAAATGTAGCTGTGTGCAGGCTTCATGAATTTTGAATTGACCAGGGGCACAGCCGATTGGCTCCTTGTACGAAATCCCTCTGTACTTAGTCATTCTGGCCAACATGTAAATTACATATGAGCTCATGTAGAAAGTCTTCGTCACCTTCAAGCTCCTGAATTGTTCATCGATGTGGTTGCTAATCATCCTAGCCCAATCGACACACTCCTTTCCCTCCAAGATGATCTCGATGAAGTAGAACATCCAAGGCTCGAAAATGTAAGCCTGTGCACTCCCATTCACCCGGCTCAACATCATTATCAAATCACAGTATTCTTGTTTCACGTCCTCGGCAATTATCTGCTTTGGGAGCTTAGTGCGGGGTGGCCTCGGCTTCTGCATCCAAACTCTGTTGATGACTGCAGTGACTCTTTCGAAAGAGGAAGAGTACATCTTATCTGCCCTTTTGTTTGTTCTGTATAACATCTCCTCAGCAGTTGGAATCCCAAATGCCTCTCCGATGGCATCCGGCGTGAAGTTGGCGAGCAGTTTACCATCCGGAGAGACAATCGTCCTACGTTCTGGCTTGTAGTGATTGGCGCACTCCATAATTAGCTCCGGACACTGAATTGCTGGCGGAAAACTAGCAGCTGCGTAGATTCCACTCTTCATTATATTATGTGCCGTGACTGATGGTTGATGGCCCCCTAGCCCGAACATCCTCGATTTGAGTGCATTTAGATTAAATGAACCAAGGTTGGTGTCATTTAATCCTGCCAACTTTGAAACTATTGCTGACTTTGGGAGAAATGGCTTAGCGAGCCTTTTAATCATTGCCTGCCGGGATGAGCCAGCCTTGCCTGCTTCAGTGTTTGCAGCTCTGCCTGCGGCTCTGCTTGTTCCTGCAACATCCTTTGCGCCAGCCATCTGCAAAATAAAATAGAAGAATAAGCTAGACTGCAGATTTTAATAAAATAAAACAATTCCCGAGATGGCTGCGAATACGGAGTTAGCTTTGAAAATAAAATTCCTCAGCATAAATTTCTAACTCCAAACCTCAAACTATATAAAAATCTCCGAGTTTGGAGACAACTCTCAGCAACTGCACTTCTGACTGGTGAAGAAAAAACGCAGCAAGCTAATAACTTTCAGCAATGTAGCTAATTTCTCCAGCACAAATAGTTCGAACCTTGACTTCACTTTGTCAACTTCAGCAGTTAGAGGAATAAAGAGTTGCCAGCAATATGAAATTTCAACTTCCTCAACTTCTCAACGTTTAAACTTCTTCAACACTTTGACCTTCAGTAGCTTGAAAATAAAGATCTCCAGAGAAAAGAAATCTTCTACAACTTTGCAAATCTGCAACGACTTCAACAATCTGGAAATAAAATCTTAGCTCTCCAGCATACAACTTCGAACTTCGCAGCAACTCCACTCTCAACAGTGAGAAGAAATAAATTCTCCAGCACAAATAACTTCGAAATTTGCAGCAACACACTCTCGGCTCTCAAAAATTAAATTCTCCAGCAACTCCGGAAAATAACTTCAACCTTCAACTTCGAAGTTGCAGCAACACACTTTCAGCTTTCGAAAGAAAGAGTCTCGGCAAATGAAAATTTCTCCAGCACTTCGTACTTTCAGCAACTCAACACTCCGAAATAAAATAAACTCTCAGAGAATTTCTCTCCTCAACCACTTGGAAAATATTTCAATCTCTCAAGAACTTCTTCAGCAACTTCAACTTCGAAACAATGTGAGGAGAAATGAGAGAAGAGATTGTTTAAATAACTTTTCTCGGAGAATCCTGCTAAGTAGTGCTGGGGCTATTTTTAGCACCTTCATCAATTTTCCACTCTCTTCGTTCGGAATCTTCTAATTCAAGCGCAGTAGTGGGCTAGTCGTCAGCCGGTCATTATGGCAGTTGCTATTAATAATGATTCCTTCTTCTTCAAATTTCGAATTTTCCTCTTAGTCTGCCAGTTAACTCTTGGCGATTTAAACAACTCGCGAGAAAAACAATCACTTGACTTGATTTAAAATTCCATTTGAAAATCTCGCAGTGTTTAAATAAATTCAACTCGAAAAATTTCGTGGGAGTTGTAAATATATTTCCAACTTTTAAAATGTTTGTCATTTAAATCCTTGATTTCATAAAATTTGCCTTAGACATTTTAAATTTTCTCATTAAAATGTTCAACTCCGAGTGATTAAAAATTATCTGCGCCTGCTCGAAATAATTCACCCTCTGAGATTTAATTTCCGTTAGGAAAATAATCTAGGCAAAACGAATTTCCTCTGAAAATATTAAAATTTCCCTTAGGAAATTAATTTTAAAATTTCCCAACCCATGGGTGCCTTTTGAACGGGTTCATTTGATTTTTCACTTGACCCATGGAAAATATTTAGTTGCTTCCGCCTTGGAAATAAAACTTCGTCACTGTGTCCACTTCATTTAAATGTCTCTGGAAAATTTTAAAATTCATCAAGCTATCTTTTCATGCCAAGGGCGTATTTTTCCCTAGTGAAGTGTTATCTCACTTAGAAAAAATTTCTAACATTTGGCGTATTTCCCTTGGTATAATTTTTTGCGACTTAGAAATTTTCTCCAGTCATCTCACATCTTGGGCGTATTTCACTCAGTGATGTTTTATTTTGCTAGCTTTTACCCTTGCCACGCCTTAGAAACATTTTCAATCAAGGGCGCATTTAGCATGGGCCACTTTCATTTTTTGCCATGGGCGCATTTCAAGTGCCATGCCTTCACTTTACACCATGGGCGCATTTACATGGGTGTGCTTTTGTTTTCATGACTTAGAAACTTTTTAGTCTTCAATCCTTGAGGTGAGGGCGCAAATCACTAGGTGAGCTTTTAATTTTGATGCCTTAGGCGTTTTTACCAAGCATCATTTTCTCCAAGGTGAGGGCGCATTCTCATGGGTGTGCTTTTGTTTTTTGCCTTAGAAAATTTTCAAGGCTTCCATCAAGGTGGGCGCATTTTCATGGGTGTGCTTTCATTTTCCCACACTTAGAATATTTTCCATGCCTCTGCCTGCCTTTGTTTACGCATTCTATTTTTAGCAAGTTGTGCTATTTTTAGCAAATCCCTTGATTTTCAACCTCTAAGGCTCCGTTTTGCCTGAAAATTTCATCAGATGATCTTCTTCACCTTGTGAACCTGTTTTGCCAGTCCTCTGCCCTGACCTGCTATTTATAGCCACCTGCTATTTATAGTAAGTTTTGACTTTCTGACTTCAGTAGCTCCGTTTTGCCTGAAAGTTGCAACGCTTGATCTTGATAGCTTGAGGGTCACTCTGATGCCAACCTCGGGTGCAGACCTGCTATTTATAGCCGTGCCCTGACTTACTAAAAATAGTAAGTTCTCCGACTTTGCTCAAATTTTGCCAGCAGGTACCTTGAAGTGTGCTGACATGGGTGGGGTACTTTGTTTCGGCTATTTTTGGATTTTACCCCCTATAAAAGTGGAAACCCTAATTTGATTTGCATGTATCCCGAACGGTCTCCGTTTGACTTCGTTCCTTCTGCATGTCGTTCTGCTTGCTGGACTGGAGTGTTGGGCGGCTGCCGGAGTGTACCTGCTAAAAATAGAAACTGTCTGAAAAGTGACTCATCCACTGCCGGATGGTTTTGCATGTCATATTGCCCGCGGGATCTCAAAAAACCCAGAAAAACCCAGAAAACTGGTCTGCATGCATGCACTGGCTAAAAATAGTAAGTCCTTAAACTTTGACCTTCTCCGCTTGCAAGTCACACCGTTGTGAAGCTCTCGAAAAACCCATAAAGAAAAACCCGACATGCGTTGAAAAACACTGCATGCGAACCCTAAAAATAGCCTCCGAAGGCTGAACTCTGAAAGTGGTTGTCTCGGTTTGCATGTTACATCACTGCGAAGGTTTTGGAAAACCCAGAAGGATTCTCCAGACATGCATCTGAAAAGCTCATGTGGAAACCCTGAGAATGGCTCTTGAAGCCTGAACTGCCAAAAATAGCAAGTCGTCTGATCTGGCTCAAAATTTACGTGTAGGCTTGATGTTACCCGGATGCAGTGGAACTGACAGAATTCCAAAATCTCAATAAAATAGTCCCAAGTTGAATACTTACTAAAAATAGTAAGTTGCCGGAATACAGTGAAAATTTAGGGGGACTCCGCTGGAAGTCTTCTGACTGCTGCACTAAACTTAGATTTCAATTTTATAACTCAATTTGACCTCTAATAAGCCTGAAGGATGAAAGCCCTAATTACACAGACTTAACCAATATTTTAACCTGGGTCAAACAACGGGACATCCCCGGAAGGACCAGAGACCAGAGAGAGAGCGAACCAAAGCCAAAAGACCAGAATGGAGCAAAATTTAGGGGGTCCCCATCTTGATGGGGTGATGTGTGAAAAAAGGTCACAACAAGACTGAAAGATGAAGATATACATAAAACAACTTTCAAAAATAGGTATGGCCACTATGAATTCACAGTGTTGCGTTTTGGGCTTACCAATGCTCCAGTAGCATTTATGAATTTGATGAACAGCATTTTCCATGATTGTCTTGACAAGTTTGTATTGGTATTTCTTGACGATATTCTTATTTATTCCAAGGATGAGGAAGAACATCTTTGACATCTTTAGGTAGTTCTTCAACGATTAAGAGAGTACCGGCTTTATGGTAAATTGTCAAAATGCACCTTCTTTCAGAAGGAGGTACAATATTTGGGACATATCATATTAGTTGAGGGAATAGCAGTAGACCCTGCAACGATAAAGGCTATAGTAGAATGGTCGGTACCTAAGAATGTGCATGAGGTTTGAGGTTAGAAGCTTCATGGGTTTAGCAAGGTATTATCGAAGGTTTGTGGAAAAAAATTCTAGAATTGCTCACCCCATCACCTCCCTTTAGAGAAAAGGAAAGAGGTTTGAATGGACTACAAAATGTCAGGAGGCTTTTCATATATTGAAGCAGAAGTTAACTAAAACACCTATTTTGATCGTACCCGATCCTAACGATCGTTTTGTAGTAATCACGGACGCGTCAGGAGACAGCTTGGGAGGTGTATTGATGCAAGATGAGAATGTGGTGGCATTCAAATCCCGGAAATTAAAACAATATGAGAAAAACTATGCCCCTCATGATCTGGAATTAGCAGCTATTGTTCATGCTTTACAGATATGGCGACATTACCTGTTGGGAAAAACCTTTGAACTTAATTCAAATCACCAAGGATTAAAGTATCTATTCACTCAGCCTAACTTAAATGTTTGACAAAGAAGGTGGATGGAATTGATATCCGATTACGACTTTGAAATCCGTTATATCAAAGGCAAAGAAAATAGAGTAGCCGATGCTTTGAGCCGACGAAGGCATATATCTTCCATGGCGATAGTCAATACCAATTTTAAAGTTCAGGTGTTACAGAAAGTGAGTGAAGATGAATTTTACCTACAAGTGCGGGAAGCTCTTCAAGAAAATCAACAGGACCAAAAGTATGAAGGTTATTAGTTTGATACAGATGGATTATTAAGGTTTAAGGGCAAAATGTACATACTCGACTTTCCAGAGTTAAGGACAATATGGCAAGAAACCCACTCAACACCCTACTCAGGATATCCTGGGGTAACGAAAATGTTGGCAAATGTCAAACTCTTATATTTTCGGAAAGGAATGAAAAGGGATGCAGCCAAATTCGTGGCAGGTTGTTTTGAATGTCAAAAGGTTAAGGTAGAGCATCAACACCCAACAGGGTTACTACAACCTCACAATGTACCCGAATGGAAATGGCAAGTCATTAATTAGTATGGATTTCGTTTAGAGGATTACCAATGATCGGGAATAGGCACAATGCAATATTGGTTGTGGTGGATAAACTTACCAAAGTAGCACATTTTATACTAAGGAATTTGACAGATGGAGCTTCAGTGGTTGCTCGGAAGTTTGTGCAGGAAATTTTTCGATTACATGGAGTCCTGGAGAAGATTATCTCCGACAGAGATGCTAGAATGACATCCATATTTTGGAAGACTCTATTTTCTCCTTTGGGAACTCAGTTAAAGATCAGCACAGCTTATCACCCGAAAACCAATGGTCAAATGGAAAGGGTAAACCAGATCTTGGAAGATCTACTTCGAATGTACTGTATGGATCAGCAATACAAATGGGAGGAATACTTACCATTGGTAGAGTTTGCCTATAATAACTCCTATCAATCAACTATCAAAATCGCACCATTTGAAGCCTTATACGGCAGAAAGTGCAAAACACCTATTAGTTGGGACAGAATGGAGGACAGGATCGTCCTCAAACCCGAAATGCTATTAGAAATGGAAGAACAGGTTAAGTTGATCAGGCAAAGGTTAAAAGAAGCCAACGACCGACAGAAGAGCTATGCGGATGCGACAATAATTCCTACGCAATTTATAGTCAGGGATAAAGTTCTCCTACGGGTAAAACCTCAGCAAAGCTCAATCAAATTTGGAAAAGCCTCAAAGCTAGGTCTGAGATATGTCGGACCATTTGAAGTCCTGGAAGTTATTAACCTAGTAGCTTACAGAATTGCTCTACCACCGACTCTCGCCAGATTACACAATGTATTTCATGTTTCCTATCTTAAGAAATATTGTGCGGAATCTGACCACCAGATTGACTGGAATTCTTTGTAAGTGCGGGATCTAGGGGTGATCACAATAGAGCCACTTAAAGTGCTCAACCTGTGCAAGATGCACTTGCGTAACCACGAGATTATGCAATGCAAATTCTAATAGGACAAGTATTCAGAGGAAAATGCCACATGGGAGGATTATGATGAAATCCTTTAGAAGATTACCTATTTGTTTCAAAACAATTAAGACTCTATTTATAATTATGATTTGTGCTTGGCTAAATAAATAAATAATCATCGAGAACGATGATTCTTAAGGGGTGGAGTATGTTACATCCCCTCTAATTTGAACAAGCTCGTGACAATGGAATTTTTGGGTCATTATGTTAGTTACAAGTATTTATATTCATGTGTAAATGAACTGACGATAAAATAACTTGCTTTATATGTTGTAACCGTAATGGAAATGATTTTCTCTTTTATTTATATATTTGCGAATAATTATTTTATTTATGAGAATGATCTCTTATACTTGTGAAAAAGAATGAGTTCACGTGAATACATTAAATATGCATTTCATTAAATGATGAGAAGGATGTAACCACGATTCTTGACAGTGGATGCAGAATCGTCAATGCCGAAGGGAAAAAGAAATATCGTCAGGGAGAGGACGTGATTAACAAGGAGCAATTTTATCATCCACCTTGAGTCGGTGTAAGATAGTGCAACGAAGACATAACTTGGCCATAAATAATAATTTAAATTAATTATTATCAACAAGTCAAATTATTTATTTATTAATAATCTTCTTTCAATATATAAATACCTTAGGAGTGGTTTTGGTAATAAAATAATGAATAATCAATCATAACTACAATCTTCAAGTCATCGAACTAAAATATTAAACATAAGTAAGACTTTAATTTAAAAATTAATTGAATGTTTTTTTTTGGAGCCGTCAATGACAGAGCTCCCGACCACTCTCCATCGTGCCTATGATGAAACAACCAAGATGGGAAGAATGCAGCGGCGGTCTCTTGAATGCTCGAGCGAAAGGTCTTGAAAGTTCTTCTTTTATATGGAGAGGCACTCTCAGTTCGGCTCTCTCTTCTTCCTTTCTCTCGTTTTTTTTATCCTCTGAGAAACTTTGTTGGAAATTTCTTTTCCTTTTTCCGCTTTTAGCACCCATTTTAAATCTTTGTCTATTTTCTTCTCGGAGGAGAATCACCATTGTTTTCTCATTCATATTTTACCCCGGTGTTGTCGCTCCTCTAGAGCCTATCGAAATCTTTCTTTCTCACCTGAAGGCGGAGTTTCGACAATCCGGACAAAGTTCCACATTGTGAGGCAAGAGTGAAGGAAGAGTGAAGGACGTGAGTGAAGATCACGTCTGCAAAACCAGTCAACAAGGGATTCCAGTCAGGATTTCATCAAATTTTGTTCTAGTTACCAGGCACATAAAGAAATCACAAATAATCTTCCATCGTATGAAGGTTCTATTCTGTTGATTGTTATGCTTTGTATATAATCTTACTGGATTTGTCTTTCCAATCTAGTCGATAATTATCAAGTTTGTTTTGAAAAGGCTTTTTTTTCATTTCAAAAATAAAATGATCTCTTCCTCCATTCGAGCCTCTCTGTTAAATCTTCCTTAGGCAGAAAGGTTAGTTAATCCTTAGCCACCAAGATTGGTACTCTGCCCATCTGTGTTTGAGTCGTCAGTCAATCTTTCTCTGGAATCTGTTTATTTGGGTTAAGTTATCCGTAAACTCCTCTTAAACCTCTAAATTTTATTACTTTCTTATAATTGGAACTAATGAGACCAAGTCAGAATAATTTGTCTTGATGTTGGATTTAATTTGACCTGTGTGTAACCAGAACCGAGATAATTGGTGTGTTCTCTAGTTTCCTAAATCAGAACATCGTACCTTTGACTTTTGTGGAAGAAATTATAGGCTGAACCTCTTAACCTCTATTTTTCTTCTTTGTAATCTAAAAAGAACTTCTCTTGATTAATGGCTTTGACTAAAGATAAAACCTGGAATAATAGTTTAATGAAATAAGTACATAAAATGTCGAGCAAGGGTGAGGGTGCTGACAGCAAAAGAGTTCCAGTAATGTTTAAAATCCTTGGCCAAGGTATGATGTCAAATAGGCATCAGTCAACTATCATGATCCAAATATACTTCTAGTCAAGATGATCCTTCTGGTAGGAGGTACCTACCGAGAAAGGATCGACCAGCGGTATAGGTTCATGACACCAGGCTCAAACTTGCATCATGAAATTGCTCCTTGTCGATTACCTTCGTGAAGGGACGGGTTCTTCAGTTGAAGATCACGGGAGACCAGTAGGTCTTCGATTGGGTGGTAAAGCCTTTGGCGATATCTCTTTTTCCCTAGATTCAATAGAGTTATGTTCAATATACCAGCAAGAATCCATCAAAGCTATACTTTCTCACACCTTTCTCTCTCTTAAAATCACTGAAATATTTTGCATGTTTACTTTATAGCTGTATTCAATGCTCTTACATAATGAAATCAAAGAAAAGTTAGTTGTCATTCTTTGGATTTGCAGTTATATAAAATCAGTTAGTTGTTTCCTTTCAGCTGAAAATTGTAAACTTAAAGTTAGTTAAGAAATGGATTATTATTTTTTTTAGTATCTTTTTCCATTAAAAATGAAAATGAAACCTTGGCTTGAAAACAAGTTAGTTTCTTTCAGCTGAAATCCGGTAGTTAGAATTCTTTCTTAAACTGTAGAATAGTAGAGTATTACAAGTTTCATAGCATCAATTAGTAAGGAACATGGAGAAGCTGTTTTTTCTTATATGCAAACCATTATGGTCCTAATAATTGATGAATATGATACTCCTTTCTAGCCCGTATGTCTATGTTGTTGGCTATTTTGAGGCAAGAACAGGATGTATCTGCAGCTGCATATAAATTGGTTTACAGATTTTTCGAACAATGTGAGGGGTGTTGCACAGACGGTTATTGTTGCACCAAAAGGTCAACCTTTTAATGCCCGATACAACTGCCGGAGTTAATGAATCCACAGGAGGCAGTTAAGCCATGTCATGAACCCGAGCACTATGTTGCACAACACAAGAAGACCAAGGGCACACACCTTGCAACAATCCCCCCCCCCCAACACAAGCGAGGGGTTCAAACTCGTGACCAAGGCTCTGATACCAATTATTGCATAGATGGTTGTTGTTGCACCAAAAGATCAACCCATTAATGCCCGATACAATCGCCAAAGTTAATGAATCCACCAGAGGTGATTAAGCCATGTCAAGAACCTAAGCGTTCCACTACACAACACAAGGAAACCAAGGGCACACACCTTGCAACAAAGGGGAGTTGAAACTTTACTTGGTTAATGAGGAACAAATGGTTGAAAAGGAAATTATTACAGTGGAAGAAAATCCTTCTGAGCTTAGTGTTGTTCAAACTTCAAAATATGAATTGTGCAATGAGGATATGATAAAGGTAGTTGATGTTGAGAGCAATGATTTTGAAGACAAATCAAAAAAATTATTATATGAAGATGAGGTTGATAATTTGCCCAATAAGGCATGTGAGTTAAAGAAATATATGATATTTACCGAAGACATAAATGTTGCAGCCCTATCATCTTTTGACCATACACAAAATGCCATTGAAGATCTCTTTTCGAAGGCCCAAATTGATGCAGGAGCATCCAGTGGCATAGGGGTAATCTTGCATTATCCAAAAAAAAAACTTCTCCTTATTTTCTTTAGTTTTTTTGAGTCTCATGATGGCATGTAACGGGTGTAAGATAGTCATAAATCAAAAAAGGTGAAAAATAATCACTTACTATTTTTAGTAATTTGGCCTAAACGGGCTCGTATGGAGCTAAAATTTTACCCCAAGGGGAAAAACTGAAAAATATTTTTGATGGTGGAAAATAATCTCAATACCCATACCGTTTGGAAGATTTTAAAGTTCTCGTCTCGAGAAATTTTTCCAATGCAACTTCAAATTCAAATTTGAAAACCTTAGAAGCCTCGAAAAAGCTCAAAAATGGACGAAATGATCTTCAGATAATTTCGGCATTGTAGATCTCTTCGAGTCTTCAAGAGCTTTCCAGCGATATATTATACTAGCAAATCGGTCACATGAGTCAAAAGTTATGGCTCCGGGAAGCTGCCCCACTAAAAAGTGAATTTCATTAAAATATCTTCTTGGGCAAAACATCAAATGGCTAGACTTTTGGCGCCAAAACAAAAGGGAAAGTTAAACTTTCTAGAACATTCTAGGGCAGTTATTGAGGTAAAATAAAAAGGGTTGAGTGGAGGTTTTAGGGTGGCTCCATTTTTAGTTCAAATTGTGGCTCCAAATAATAGATTTTCTTTCAGAGTTGATTTTGTTGTAATGAATCAAACCTGTAGCATTGTAATTTCTAAATCTGTAATTTCTTTTTCTGAAAATAATTGAAAGTGAGTTACTTTTTGTCTCGCATCTTCTGTGTTGGTATCTATTGTGGTGTTTTGTGTGGGTTTCAGGTGGTGTAGCCCTCATCAAGAGGTATGAAAGCAAGTTTTCTTGAGTGTGTAGATAGATCACCAAACGTGAGGCAGTTTACACTAGGACTTGTAGTTGTGGGTCTACGATAAAAGATGCCTCCACAAAGAAACCGTGGTGGAAGAAATGTTGGGGTAACATAAGAGGGTTTTAGAGCCCTCTGGAGACAAGCTCAAGCACTGCAAGAGGAGCTACATAGAGGAACTAATGTTAGAAGAAGATGAAAGTGAAGATGAGGCTGAAAATGAAGAGCCATTTGAAGAAGAATCACAAGATGTAATGGATCTTGGAGAAGTCGGACTAATTAGGGCCATTCCCAAGATTGGAAAGAGACCAAAGATAGAAATTTCTATTGTTTTTGGAAACCTGAATCTAGAGGAGTTGATCGATTGGGTCAATGACATGGAAGAGTATTTTGAGTATGAGGAAATAGAAGATCCGGAGAGGGTAAAATTTGCAAAGGCCATGCTAGCATATGGTGGAAAGAAGTCTAGTTGGAAAGAAATAGAAGAGGAAAAGAGAAAATAACGAGATGGGATCGGATGGTGGAGAAATTGAAGAGGACAGTTCATTCCTGTGGACTATTAGCTAAATTTGTTGAAGAAGATACAAGGGTTTAAACAAATAGGAAAATTTGTTAAGGAGTATACAGAAGAATTCTATCAAGCCTTGATCAAAATAGGCCACTCTGAGACCAACAAGGAGAAATTTGCCTGTTACATAAATGGGTTGAAGCCGAGCATTTAAGAAGAGTTTGAGTCTGGTAAGAATGTCTACCATTGACGATGCATATCAATTTTCTTTGAAGGTAGAAGAAAAGTTGAATACAAGGTTTGAAAGCAAGCAAAGAGGTGGAGGTTGTGGTGGAAAGACTAGTGGATGCTCATATGGAAGCCGAAGTGAAGATCAAAAGAAGGGCAAAGGATCCAATGCCAGCCAAAGCCAAAAACGAGATAACTCATATCATCCTCATGATCAGAATAATGGAGACCAAAGAGGAAGAGGAAGATCTAGGCGAGGACTGGGAAGAGAAGGCTTCCGTGGAACCTTTTTTCAATGTGAAGGACATAGAGCCTATGAGTGTCCTCAGCATCAAGGGAGGAAAAATAGAAGACCTGAAGGTAATGCTCGAGTTTCCCATGTGGATGAAGATGCTCAATCTTCACATTCTAAAGATGTTGAAACAGGAGAGGCCCTTGTTGTCAGAAGAGCCTTGCTAAATGTGGAGAATAAACTAGATCAAAGAAAGAACTTGTTTCGCACTCGATGCAAGTGTGAAGGTAAAGTTTGTAATGTTATCATTGATGGAGGTAGCATTGATAATCTTGCTTTAAAAGAAATGATCAGTAAATTACAGTTTGGGAGGAGAAAGCATCCAAAACCATACCAGATACCATGGTTGCAAAAGGACCATAGGGCATTGGTTAATGAGCAATGTTTGGTAAAATATAAGATTGGTAACTATAAGGATGAGGTTTTGTGTGATATTATACCTTATTATACCTATGGATTCTTGTCAGATGTTGTTAGGCAAACCATAGTAGTTTGATCAGCAAGAGGTGCATGATGGACATGCTAACACCTATTCCTTGACAAAGGATGGCGTTCGCCATAAGTTGAAACCCCTAAGGGAGGAAGAAGAAAAGTTATGCTGTAATGCAAGAATTTGTTTGGTTGATAGAAGAAAGTTCCTAGAAGGTATGAGGCATGAGCATATGTGTTTTGCATTGATCCCTAGAGTTGATAAAGAAGATACTAATGAGTTACCTATAAAGGTTTTAGATTTATTGAATGAGTTTTAGGATATTGTTTTTGTTAACATACCTAAAGGTTTGCTGCCAGTAAGGAAGACTAGCCATTAGATGGATCTGACTCCTGGAGCCAATTTTCCAAATAAGATAGCCCATCTAATGACTCCAACAGAGAATGAGGAGTTGAATAGACAAGTGCAAAAGTTGTTGCGGAAGGGATTGATTCGAGAGAGTTTGAGCCCATGCGCGATACCTACAGTACTACCACCAAAGAAGGATGGAGAATGGAGGATGTGTACAGACTCCCAAGCCATCCACAAGATCACCATCAAGTACAGATTCCCCTTGCCAAGGATGGATGACATCATTGTTGTACCCAAAATAAAAAATTTGGCATTCTGCTTAAATTGAGCTAAACAATGTAAACATGTTGTCGAAAGTTTGTTTTAGGTCAAACCAAACATGAAATCTTTGTGGGTTTCTGTCAAGGAACCTATGGTTAAAATTCTGAAAATCTGAAAAATTAGGGTTTTTGCCCCTATTTTTAGGGAAACCCTTAAAAATAGGACCTTCCCGGAAATGATTGAAGATTATTTTGATAGGGTTAATTGACTTCACGATCACACTAATCAAGTTAGAATCATCAAAAGACATGTTTTACTCTGGTGGGTCTACTCTCATTTTTCAAGAACAAAGTTAGGAGCTTCGCAAACATTAATGGCAGATTGGCTAGTACCAGGTGCTAAAAGCTAAACCTCAAAAGCTTCAACGAAGAAGCCATGGCGGAAAAGGTCAAAAAAATGTTATAACAAGGGAGTTTCTCAAAATGAAAAAGGCCAAAATCTGGCTCTCTGGAAGGTGCACGTTTTGGCTGCCAAGGCAAAACACAGTCTAAAGGTCAAAAAGGTGCCCCTCTTGAAGAAGGGCGCCCTTGGATCTTAGAGGACAAACATAATCACTTTACATCTTCAACTCAGTCATCTCCTTCGTGTTCGTGATGTCTCGACAACTCGATCATCAACAATATCATCTAATTTAGGGATCACTGGCAAAGCGTCAACAAAGTATGAACTAAGCAAAACCAAACTAAGCACAGATTCACAACATGAAGGCAAGGTGGCACAACTATTTGCTTGGCTGAATAAGTTTATTAGCACGCACATCAAACGATAAGCTTTAAGTACAAATTTGCAACATGAGGGCAAGGTGGCACAGCAATTTACTCATTTGAATAGGCTTATTAGAAACAAAACATAAGGTAAGCAACTAGGACAGTGTATTGCATAGACGAAACACGTATACAATAATGATCAAACTAGCAACCCCATTTAACTAAGATTAGCATTCACCATAATAACTGCATGAAACCCGAGTGGCATAACAATTCATCATCATAATAAATACTTGTGAACAAATACAAAATAAGCAATATTACAAGCAAGGCGGCACAACATATATTACTCCTTCGTACAAAAGTTAATTACAAATGAGCTGAATGCTCTTATTTATAGACATCAAAAGTGTAGGGAACCCTAAAATCACCTTGAGTCAACTACAGTCTTGCAATGCATGCAAGATTTTATTGCTAAACCCTAATAAAAGAAACTATACAGTTAACTGGAAAGCTACCATCAATTAACCGATACAAACAAGACTAATTGGACATGTGCAACATGCACGTCCTTATTGAAAGCAAGTTAATTGGAATACTACCATCAGTTAACTAGAACTAACTAAAATTCCATCCTCTTGTGATGATATCTCCAAGAATGAGATAGACGTGCCTGATATCAACAAGGAAAACTCAAGAAATGACATTGAGTTAACTGTTGCTTTTGACTCATCCTCATAAATAACTGCAGGACCCAACTGTGTGTCTACCACAAGCGCTCTCTGTTTATCACCTCGTTTAGGAATTTATCGATCATATCATCATCTGGCACTCTGATGCTATCCACGATGATGAACTGCATGTTCAACTCCTTCTTTGCATCCTTGATCGCCCTCTGACTGTCTCTGACTTTTGCAGTCGCCTTGTTGAAACTGGCAGTCATCACTGAGAAGTTATCCAACTTGGACGCCTCAGGATCTCCATCTAGGATATCACGAACCAGCTTCTCAAACTCAGTCTACACAGCATCAAGCTCAGCATATGCGCCATTCTCATGAAGATAGTGGCACGAGATCTGAAAGATAAACTCTGGTGGCTCTGCAACTGGAGTGATGGCCCTTGTTTCTTCTGTAGCTTTATACCTCTAAAGCTTTCCTCGATTCTTCTCATGGAAAAGTGTTGCATGACGAAACCATGAAGTTTGATTGCGAACACTATGGTTGTGAGAAATGTACACGAACTCACCACACCCATAGAATTCCAACGGTATGAACCCTCTGGATGTGCTTGATGCAAAACAGTGTCAACTTTTCTTATGAAATTGTGAATTAAGACCAATTTGGTCCTAAATTCAGTTTGAGTGAATTGCCTTCTGAAAAACTCGCCTGTTGACTGTAAAGACGGCTATCTTCTGACAACTTCTCCGGAAAGCCAAAAATCACTTCACATGAGGCTAAAAATAGCCTGTCAGAGAGCAATTTTCACAAAAAAATTCTGAGACATGGGTTTTGTGTAGAATCGAATTCTAAGATAACCTAGATCAACAGAATTGTGAAAAAGTGAGATTTAGGCCTGCATGCAAAACGATTTCAGTCGAGATTTGAACTAGCAGTTAAGGGCACTGGGGGCAATTTTTTTCGTGAAAATCTGAAACATGGGTTTTATGTAGATCTGAATTCTAAGATGACCCAGATCAATAGATTTTGGAAAAAATGTGCTTTAGGCCCACATGCAAAGAAAACTCTGAAAAAAAAGCACAGTGCTCTAGAATAGAGGCAGCGGGGCAATTTTCACAAAATAATCCAAGACATGGGTATTGTCGTTGATGCTGAACTATACAGACCCAGATGATGCGTTTCTGAAGATTTTGTCATTTTCTTTGACATGCGAAGAATACCTAAGACGAGAATAGAGGAAAATAAGAAAGAAGATAGAAGTTTTTATTTGTTTGTTTTCTCTCTTCTTCTGTAGAAATTCGCCTATGCTTGAAATGGATTCGGTACTCTTGCATGCAAACGAAAAACGAAGTCTGAAGTATCTTTCCTCTGAAAATTTTGAATCTGTAGCTACGAAGATCATTGAATTCTGACACTTGTAGCATCTTCAGATTAAAAATTGCTCAAGAAAGGCATGTTGAATCAACTTAGAATGAGAAATAATGGACGCCATATGCTTAATAAATAAGAATTAACTCTCAAAGGCGTCATAAATGCATGCACAACCTTGGAAAGTACGCTTGAACTATAACTGAACCTTCAAAACCCAGGCATGGCCTCTAATTGGCTCTCAAAGCAGTTAATTGAATGAAAAATATGCCCTAAATAGGGCGCCACCTTCAACAGTTCAGTCAACTGACACATGCAAGCTGATCTCATTCAGTTACAAGCCAAAAATAGGCTTTAGAAGAAGTCGACTTGAAAAATAGTTAACTGAAGAGCTAATTTTAGTTAACTGAATCCTCATCTCATGTGCACTTTTTTCTTGAGTTCAAAAGTCAACCTTTGACTTTAAGCATCCTTTCCAGACAGCCATTTTTTTGAAACTCGAGTTTGAAAACCTCACCGGAGCTCACATTCGACCACTAATTCTGATTGACTGACATGTCGGATTGACTGGTTAGCAGTTTCGTTGAAGAGCAGGATCAAATCTGACAAAAAGACTCCTTGAGGTGACAAACCCTAATTCATCCACATAAGGCCTCAAAATGAAGGGCGCCCCTAACCTTCAGGGGCGCTTTTTGACCTTAGACTTAGAACATTTTCAAGCATTTTCCATCATTTTCACTGTGAATTTGACCTCAATTCACTTTACGCTTCCCGGTGTCCAGCAAAACTTCAAAACAAGCTAACTGTCTCACTGTGGAGGTGGCTGGATTCCGAACAAGAGCTCTTGGAGAGCACTTCTCATAAAAACATCATTTGACAATCCAAAAACATGGGCGCCCCTAGCCTCCAAGGGCGCTTTTCCTCCCAGACTTAGTCATTTAAAAAACTGGCTAAAATTCACTAAATCTTCGGCTGCAGGCTACTAAGACATCCTCTGACCTGACTGAGATATGCAACGGAAAGTTAGAACCAATACAGACAGGATGAGCACCTAAGATCATCAATAAGACTGAATTCAAGGCTCCAAAACCTTGGGCACCCCTAGCCTCCAGGGGCGCTTTTGACATTTCTGGACAATTTTGATCATGTCTAGAACCTCAAGTTTGTCCTTTGATACCGACAACTCAACAACTCGAATTCACCCTCTAACAGATGCATTGCGAAGCCAGATCAAAATTGAAACTAACCTCCTAGGTGTCACTTGATCAAAAAACTTCATCTGAAGCTCCAAAAAGATAGGCGCCCCTGGCTGAGAGGCGTGCTTTTTCACTCGACTTGGTCATTTTCAATTTCCCTCGTTTTGCGTTCCATCTCCAATTTCAGGTGATATACAGATCTGTTGGACTGGCTGGCTAGCTCAATGTGAAGCAAACAGGATTCCGAAGAAAACATCTTGGAAGACACAAGTCATAAAAAGTTGATCTGGATCCCCAAAATCAAGGGAGCCCCTAGCTAACAGGTGTGCTTTTGCCTTGGTGATCTTTAGTTCAACCTCCGTTTTATGTGTCCATTCGCTCAACCGCTCCTGCCATTTGATAAGTCGCGTGAACTGGCTAACAGATCCCTTGCGAAGCTAGGCTAAAGATGAGAAGATCATCTTGGAGATAGCCAATGCAAAAACTGACATCTAATGCCTTGAATTCTTAGGAGCCCCAGGCTTGCAGACACGCTTTTCTCTACCAGTGTTGGCCATTTTTGCAACTTGTTGATTCCTCATTCAATCATCGGTTTCAGGTGCTAGACCAATCTTCTGGATTGGCTGATAGTCTCATCGCAAAGCTAGCAGGATTTCGGAGAAGACATCTTGGAAGTGACAAACCACAAAAATTTGATCTAGGCCTCCAGAATCAAGGGCGCCCCTAGCTCAGAGTTGCACTTTTTATTCCAAAGTTAGCCATTTTTACAACATCCTCACCTCGTCAAAAATCCCCTCCGAGACGAAGTAACTTTTCAAACAAAACTCGCCATAAAAACATCACCGAAGCATTTTGAGCTGAGCTTGCGACACCTGGCATCTGGCCATCTGCCATTGATGAGCTCAGAAAACCTATATTCTTACTTGAAAAAACGAAAACTACCCACCAGGCTTAAACTAAGTTTTAACTGAATCTGACTTCACCATTGTGATCATGAAGCAAAATAAGCCAATCAAAACAAATTTCAGCCAATTCTGACAAGTTTCAATTTTTAGGGTTTTTGACCTAAAAACAGGGGTCCAGAAACCCTGATTTTCATTTTTTTCAAATTTTGAGAATACCTTTGTGGCATCACACTGACTCAAAGTCCATACTTTATTTGCCCAACAACTATGTTTTGACATCATTTTAACAAGATTTAGACCATTCTAAGCAAAATGCTAAGTTACCGGTTCGGGTTCGAGGATGGGTGTAGGTACCAGAACCTGGTACGTGGGTACGTGGGTACGTGGGTACATGAAAAAAAAATTTAAGGGTTTGGGTACGTGTGTATATATATATATATGTATTATATATACAAAAAAATAAGAGAAATATATAGAATTGTAAAACTAAATCATTTCATAGTTTGATACCTGATCATTGATCAATGCCAAATGCCAATTGATAGTTGTATTTGATTGATTTGAAAGCAAATTGGGTGCAAAATGGCATCCTCATGTGGAATGTGTTGATGTTGATATTCTTAAACAAAATGAAAATAGAAAAGTGGTTTTGTAAAAATGAAAGTAAATACTACATTAATATATTTTACAAATTTGCATCTTCCTCTTTCCCATGAAAATGAGGTGCGCCATGGAGTTTTGTATGGTTTCAGAAGCCTTAAAGGTGATATTATAGATGAAGACTTGTAAGCAAACTATGGAAACTTGGACTTGGAGAGTACCTAGTAAATCAATCAAATTCAATGGGAGTTTGAGGGCAATGTCTCCAATGGGGTTGAGGGGCAGTGCCCCTTGTGGGGGTCTAGGGGCAACACCCCAAGCGAGGTCGAGGGGCAGCGCCCCTCGTGGGGGTCTAGGGGCAACGCCCCCAACGAAGTCAAGGGGCAGCGCCCCTCGTGGGGGTCTGGGGGCAACGCCCCCAACAAAATCGAGGGGCAGCACCCCTCACGAGGGCCTGGGGGCAATGCCTTCAGCGGGGTTGAGGGGCAACGCCCCCGCTACTAGCACCAATTTAAGGCTTTTGAAACCATACAAAACTCCATGGCGCACCTCATTTTCATGATTTTTTGAGTGGCAAAAAATACTACTGACAAAGCCCAATTTAAGACCTTCAAAACCACACAAACCACAAAAAAAATATGAGAGGTAAAAATGAAATGTATGTGTTTAAAGGCCTCATATTGGACCGTTTTAGGGTTAGGAAGAAAAAAAATTAACAAAAAAAAAGTTTTCTAATCAAGTTTGGGCCCACATTTTTTGACTTGGCCCATGGGTTCACTTGGGTTTGTGTTGGGTGCACATAGGGTGCGCGCCTAGCACTGTGGGTTCGCCCGGGTGCGCGCAAGAGAACCCATAGGGTTGGGCGCGCACCCTGTGCGTACCCAGGGCGTACCCACAAGCAAACCCATACCAGGTTCGTACCCGGACCGGGTTCGTACCCGGACCAGGTTCGAGGCCTGTGGGTGCGAACCCGGTAACTTAGGAAAAATGCCTTAATGAAGCAAAAAAATTGGTTTGGGTACAACACAGCGGAAGAAAAGCCAAAGCCTTTCTATATATCTCTATATATATGAGGATTCAAGCTTAGTATTTGCATAATAAACTCAGGAGCTTCTGACAATGATGCACTTATAAATCATGAATGCATTGAGAATCTCATGCACCAAGACTCACGACAAGTTTTATTCACTTGAATCGAAGCCAGTGTCGTTGGTCGGCCAACTAAAAGACGCTCAAGTAAGACTGGCATCTTGTCCAGAAAAGATCATGATGACCATCTTGGCAGCTGATATTCCAACCATTTATGGGATGCTACTAAGTAGAAGCTTTTGCAAGGATCTCAAAGGAGAGATTCAGTTGGATTGGTCGTATGCGACAATCCCGTTGAAGAAAAGGCAGTTTCAAGTTGGAGCCAAAGGTGAAATCAAGATTCATGGTGGTGAAATCCCAAGACCCCCAAGCACAAGTGTTGTACCAAGATACAAGTCCTGGCACATATGCCATGTTGTCTGAAGTAACTAAAGAAAGGTAAAAGGTTGCATATTCCACAAGCACATCAAAAGAAGATAGGAAGATGTGGACAATGCAATTTGACGGAAGTTGCTCGACAGTAGGCTCGGGAGTAGGAGTTGTCATCACTTTTCCCGAAGGTTTTTTATACCCATTTCCTTATCGCTCGTAGTTTGAAAACACAAACAACATAGCGGAATATGAGGCACTCATTCTAGGTCTCAAAAACACAAGGGATATGGGTATAAACTTACTCCAAGTCGAAGGTGATGCAGAACTAATCATCAATCAGATCAAAGAATGTTACCAAGTAAAGAAAAATCACCTTCAGTCTTATCGACAAAGAGTGTGGAATGCAATCGACTGGTTCAAAGCATTCAACATCAAGTTCATTCCACGTGAGCATAATAGTGTTGGCATTTCAAATCGCACCTCTGGAATGCGTTCTAGAAACGGACAGCTATGTGCAGTAAACTGCTCTTCGAATTAGGAGGGGAAGCTCCCTCTTTTGCTGAGTTGCATAAAGAAAAGTAATCTAAACTTAATTACGCCTATCTTTTTGGTTCAGCTGCGAGAACACAAGGTTATAGAACACTAGATGTTGCGGCTGAGGTTTTCCCTTTAATGAAACTGAACAGCTACAACTTAACCTACGCTTAAAACCTTTCCACCCTCTCAAGTACACGAAGAGCAAGAGAGTTTGGAAATGGATGAGTTTGATTTCTGACAAATATACTTAAACCAGTGTTACAAGACTCGCCCAAACTCGGCGAGTACTCGCGAGTCCCGAGGCGGGTGACCCTAAACGAGTCCCAGAGACTCGGCTACCGAGTACTCGCCGAGACTCACCAGACTCGCCGGACTCGCCGAGTCTCATGCCCCAAACTCGGCCATTTTGATTAAATTTTTTTTTTTAAAATTGCATTCTTTTTTTTTCAAATTTTTTAAATAAATGGTGTGTGCCATGAAGGTTTGTGTGGTTTTGAAGGTCTTCATTTGGGCTTGGTGGCGGGGGCTCCGCCCCTCGACCCCGCCCTGTATCGCGACAGGGAGCGCGCCCAGGGCGCTGCCCCGGGACCCTGCGAGGGGCGCTGGCGCTGGGGGCGCTGCCCCTTGACCCCGTTGGGGCGTTTCCCCCAAACCCTCATCAAACTATAGGTCTAAGCATGTTATAGGCCAATGATGAATCATGATCATAAAAACCTACAAAATACATATCCCCTGTTGCAAATCTTTGCATCTTTCACAGTCAAAGCCATAATCAAGGATTATCTTGTTTCAAAATTCATACATTAGACAACAAAACATGCAGTCTTGAAGGCTTCAATAAAATTTTAATAATAAAATCCTCACTTGAATATACACACCAATCATTGAGACACAAGCAAATATCATGGCTACATCATCATCTAGGACCTAACTTAGACACTAGCGCATGACTTGTCATGATATTGGGATGAGTAATGCAAGCTCTTCTGAGCCATAGACTTATTTTTTTAGTTTTGATATTTGTTTTGATGCCATGGATTTCATATTCCATGAGTTTTGTATACATTTGACAATATTTATATATCTGAATGTGTTATTTCCTTCAGCTAAAATTTGCGTTTATACTTATGTGATCGATATATGTTTGTGTATAGGATCATAGTAGTTTCTATTTCATGATGTTATTGTGTATTTGAGGTTTATTCACTAAAGGGTGCATGAAACAAGCTTTAAATCCTTAAAAATCTCTAAATTTCAAGGGTTTTTCTATTTGCCGAGTCTTGGGCGAGTCTAGGCTCCGAGTCCGAGTCCGAGTCAAAAATCGGCTTGCCGAGTCCGAGGCGAGTCCGAGTCTTGCAACTATGACTTAAACAAACTATTCTTCAACACAAGTTTTATGGCAAGCTGAGAAAGAGATCATAAAAGTATTAAGGAAATACGAGACTTTTATTTCAAGGCAGACAACATACGCTCAAGATTTTATTTACTCATACTTCTAGCACAAAACAAATAGACGGAAACTTGAGATATTTATATCAAGGTAGACAAAGCACGCTCAAGATTTTATTTACTCAAGTTTCTGGAACAAGGATTATAATTTCGGGACAGCAAATTGTAGCAACACGCTTGCAACATGCGATCAACCTAACTATAATCAACACAACACATGCACTAAACAAGTATTTGCAGCTAAAGAGGCATGCAAACTTGCTCTTTACACAAAGTGAACAACATTAGACGATAACAAAGAGAAGGTACTATGACACTTATGTCTTGTTATCACAAGCACGGTTTAAAAAAAATGAGCAAACACTGCTCTTATTTATAACTAAGCAGAGGAGTAGGAAACCCTAAAATCTCCTTGCTTTTACAACTACTGCTTGCCAACATGCAAGCTTTATTTCTAAATCTAGAAGAGATTAAAACATCTAAACCCTAGAAAGCTTATTAAAAAGGAAAGTGCCAACTCGTGACAACTTGTTACAATATTTTCTTTCTATCCTCAAAGAATGGAAAAGATTTGAGACAAGAATAGAAAGAAAGCGTGGAAGATGCTTCTAGAAGAAAGCAGATTTAAAGCTTGATCACATCCGCTAAAAAGTGGGCAACTTCATCTGAAGTAGGAGTGTTGTGTAATGTCCCCTTCTCAGCTGTGACCGTTTCAGTTGACCGTTGGCCTATTTCGGAAGACCCGTAGGCTACGCGGATGGTGAAATTAGGGTTTCCTAGTTTTGAAGAAGTTGTTGCTTGAGGTTCGGGATTCTGTTTGCAGATTCCTTCTGGGTTTTCAGGGAGGTTTGCAGTGATGTGTTCAGTTTGGCATTCCGGGCAACTTCGCGAATTTACTATTTTTAGTAAATTCTATTTTTGGTAGTGGACAGTTTGGGTTCAGTTCAGTTGGTCCCCTTCTTCAGTTGGTTCAGCTGGCACTTCAATTCTTGGCTTTGGGCTCATATTTCTTGGAGAGATAAGTATTTTCATTATAATATTATATTTTAATATTATACCCCTTGCCTAGCAGTACAACTTTAAGTTGTTTTTAAAAAAAGGGGGAACTTTGAGGGTCTAGGCGTCATGGAGAGATAAGTTATATCTTTTAAATGTCAAATATTGAGATGAAGAAAGGGACGCCTATTTGAGAGAATTGATTTTATTTTTTAAAAAAAAAAGTGAAATATTTCATTGGTGGAAAAGGACGCCATTCTTTGGAGGGAAAAGGTGAATTTGAAATTAGGGTTTGGGCGCCTTCTGGAAGCTTCTAGATGTTTCTCTCTTGTCTATTTAATCAGGCCTCAGCTCTTCATTTGGCATCTTTTGTCTACTACACCGTTATGCTGCTGAATTGTCTTCAGGCACTCGCTTCGAGGAAAGCATTCCTCCTAGCATGGGCTCATCTTCTTGCTTGAAAGATAGCAACTAGTTGAGAGGTTAGCTTGTAATAGGTTTGAATTGCATTTCCAATTGAGTCATTGCATTTTGGGAGTTCTAGATTACATTTTCTGTCATATTTTGATGTTGCTGAATGTCATTGAGGAATGTAAGATTTGCTCATAGCTCATGAAATAAAAATGCTATCATTCTGGGTATTGAATCTATCAATCTGTTTATGAGGGGTGACCATTCTTGCCAATTTCCAGATTTTATTTGTGTCTCTTTGATTTTATAGAGGAAATTCGCCCTTGCAGCTGGGCCGTACCATCTTGAAGTACATTGAAGTTTGTGCAAAAATAAATAAGGCTTGTTTTGGGTGGTTTAGGGATTGCATCTTGGGCGCCTATATCAGTATAGTAATCTGCATTTGATTTCTCGTCAATAGGATGTGTTTAGAGTGAGTTATGTGCATTTTCGTGAGTGATTATGTTGCTATTCTACATTAAATCTGTCAAATCAGTCATACCAGATTTAAGGAAGTTCATTAGTTGTGCGAGGGGTTGATATTCAAAGAGTTTGTGATTGTAGAAGAGGGATCTTATCTTGTTATAGCTTTGGAAGTTCTTATTCTTATGATATTTGGCAAGCTCTCTAATTTGCTGTAAGCTGAACAGTAGTACTGTCAGCAATTCATTCCCTTCATTTTGAATTTACATGTAATCCCCACTGAATAAGTGGAAGAGGCTGGCTTGCCGCCTATTTGCTTTCAGTTGAGTAGTTTAGGGACCCTCTGACCATATGCTCGCCATCCATCGGCGCCATTCTTGGTTAGGGTTACATTCTGTCATCATGCATTGATCCTCTGACCATATGCTCGCCATCACTCGGCGCCATTCTTGGTTAGAGTTCCTTTAGTTTGCATTGCATCGATCCTCTGACCATATGCTCGCCATCACTCGGCGCCATTCTTGGTTAGAGTTCCTTCAGTTTGCATTGCATAGATCCTCTGACCAATGCTCACACCTTGCCCACATCGGGATCCTGGTGTACATTCTGGTTAGAGTTACTTTCCGCAACGTTTTGGTTTGTGCTAACCTTAACGGGTGCGTGTTGCATTGTAATCAATTGTGAAAAATCAAAAAAAAATTTGGTCCGGTTCATTACAGTGGTATCAGAGCCATGATTCTGCCAACCTGTGCCCAACAGTGATTCAGTGGTCAGATGAGTGACAGTGATTGCAGATACTACACCAGAGGTCAGGCCAGAAGACAACAGACACAGCTTCCGCCAGTGCCAGAAGCAGATACTCTCTCAGAAGCCTTGAGAGAAACAGAAACAGCAGTGGATAAGGGTAAAACAGTTGAGAACATGTCAGACAATCTTAGGCAGGCCATAGATGAGAAGGATGCAAGGATGGAAAAGAAGTTTGATGGAATGATTGAGATGATGTCTCGGTTACTTGCTCGGATGGACCAGCAAACTTCTCAGAACCATACTCCGAATCAAAACCATGCTACAGGAGAAAACAGTGGAGTCAATGGAAACAATGGGAATAATGGGAACAATGGTAATGGAGGCAGTAGAACCATTGGACAGCATGATGCCATCTCTAGCGGATCAGCCTCTAGACCGCTCTTTCCTACATTCACTCCAAGGGAAGAACAGCAAGTTGAAGCTACCATTCCTTTGGTAGACGATGCCAGGCAAGCCTACATGGAGTATGCTACCCTACCTCCTGATCTTAGAGACCAATGGTCCTTTGATCAATTCTTGAATCAAAGAAACAGAAGACACGGAGGAAGAATTGATAATCGAGCTTATATGGCTCCTAGAACTGATTTTCATCAAGCCTTGGGGAAGGTAACATTGGCTCACTTCGATGGAAGTGATAAGTGTTCAGCAAGATCGTGGGTTCAGAAGTTAGACAACTACCTTTCACTTCGTCCCATGCCAGAAGAAGATGCCATCAAGTTTGCAACACTTCATTTAGAGGGAGCTGCTCATGAGTGGTGGTACCATGGTTTGGTCACACTTGGCCATAACCTTATTCGAACCTATGGGGAATTCACCAACAAGCTGATTGAAAGGTTCGACACTAAGGATCCTGAAGTAAGATTTCGTGAGCTTGCACAACTGAAGCAGCATGGCTCCTTGGATTCTTACATTGCTGATTTCCAGAGACTTTCTGTGATGGTGCCCAACATCACCGAAAGAAGATTGGTTGTTTTGTTTTCCGAAGGTTTGGTTGAACCCTTGAAAGGGTGGGTGAAAGCTTTCGATCCACCAAGTCTTGATGAGGCAATCAAGAAGGCTCGTAGTATGGAGTTATCAGCCCCTAGGCCTAAATTTCCGCCTAAGCCTTTTGGCCATAAGAAGGATAAGAGACATTCTTCTAATCAGCACAAGAAGTTCCCACCTAAGTTGACTGAAGAGCAACGTGAACAGCTCAGAAAAGAGGGCAAGTGTTACACATGTTTAGAGCCTTGGACTAAGGGCCATAGATGTCCTAGAAGAGGGCGTTATAATCAAATGGGAACATATTCTGATTATGAATCAGCATCTGATATGTCAGATCAGCAGTCTTATTTTGGGGGCAGCGAAGATGAAAGAGCCACAGAAGAGTCCGATCATGAGCAAGGAGTTGGGGGCCTTATTGCCCAACTCTCAAGTTTCCAAAAGAACGAATCTTTCAAGGTTCGTGGGGGAGTTGGAGGTCATCGTATTGTGGCATTAATCGATACTGGTGCGACGCATAACTTCATTGATGAAGGTGTGGTTGCAAAGAGAGGTCTCAAAACCGAAGAATTTGAAGGCTTCAAAGTCATGGTGGCTGATGGGTTTCATATTTCTTGCACCCGAAGAGTTCCTAACATGTCTTTGCAATTGGGAAACTATGAAGTCAAAGATGACTTCTATGTGGTTACTATTGGTGACACAGATGCAATTTTGGGCATACAATGGTTACGTTCACTTGGTGAAATCTCTCTCAATCTACAAACAATGGAGCTCAAGTTCCAATCTGATGGCAAGAGGGTTGTATTGAGAGGAATGTCCAATGGTGGTCCTCGAATAGTTTCATTCAAAAGGATGGAGAGGCTGATTAGACATGACCAAGTGGAGTGGGCTGCGGAATGCATGGTTCTTCCAGCTAGTCCAGTTGAGACAAAGAGGGAATACCCTCCAGATATTCAGTCAATACTCACCAAGAGGAGTAAGGTGTTTGCTGATCTACCTCCTGGGCCACCACCTGAAAGAGGAGCTGAGCATGTCATTGAGCTCAAAGAAGGTGCCAAACCTGTCATCACAACTCCTTATCGATATCCTAAGAAGCAGAAGGATGAAATTGAGAAGAACATAAAGGAACTTCTGGAGATGGGCTTCATTCGCCCTAGCAAGAGTCCCTTTGCTTCAGCTGTGGTTCTGGTGAAGAAGAAGGACGGCACCATCCGCATGTGTGTGGATTACCGTGCCTTGAATCAAAGCACAATAAAGAATCGGTATCCTATTCCTCGGATCGATGAGCTCATTGATGAGCTACATGGTGCTAAATTCTTCTCAAAAATTGATTTGAGATCGGGTTACTATCAAATCCGGATGAGAGGTTCAGATGTTGAGAAGACGGCATTCAGATGCCACTATGGTCATTTTGAGTTCCTAGTCATGCCCTTTGGCTTGACTAATGCTCCAGCCACTTTTCAGTCTTGCATGAACAGAGTTTTCCAGAAACAATTGAGGAAATTTGTGTTGATATTCTTTGATGATATTCTCATCTTCAGCAAGACATGGGAAGAACACCTCAAGCACTTGGAGGAAGTGCTTAGCATCCTTGAATCAGAAAGTTTGTTTGCGAAAGAATCCAAATGTGAATTTGGGATGAAGGAGCTGCTCTACCTTGGTCATATAATCAGCGCTAATGGGGTGAAGGTTGATCTTGAAAAGATCAAGGCAATAGTAGATTGGCCACCTCCAGAAAATTTGACTCATTTGAAGGGATTCTTGGGTCTGTGTGGCTTCTACAGAAGATTCGTAAAGGGTTATTCTCAAAGTGCTGCTCCTCTTACTGACCTCACTAAAAAGGGGGCTTTCCTGTGGTCAGAAAAGGCTCAAAGTGTGTTTGATAAGTTCAAGAAAATCATGAGTTCTTGTCCAGTATTGGCCATACCTGATTTCTCCAAACCCTTCGAGTTACAGTGTGATGCATCTGGGGAAGGTATTGGGGCTGTTTTGATGCAGGATAAGCATCCTATCGTGTTTGAAAGCAGAAAATTAAGGGGGGTTGAAAGAACCTATTCTATCTATGACAAAGAAATGCTTGCAATCATGCATGCATTAGCCAAGTTCAGACAATACCTGGTAGGGAGCAAATTCGTGGTCAAGACTGATCACAACAGTCTCAAGCACTTCATGCATCAGAAAGATTTGAATGAAAGACAGCAGAAGTGGGTGAGTAAGCTTCAAGCTTACGATTTCGACATCGAGTATGTCAAAGGGAAGAACAACATTGTGGCTGATGCTTTGTCCAGAAGGCCCCATTTGAGCTCATTGTGTGAGCTTACTGCTGATTGGAAGGAGTTGTTGCTTGCTGATTACGCCAAAAATCAGTTTGCAACCAGCGTTATTGAAGGTACTTTTCATGATGAAAGGTACAAGGTAGTTGATGGGTTGATACACTACAAGGGAAGAATCTTCTTGGTGGCTGATTCTAAACTTAAGAAGAAGATTTTGATGACTTTTCATGACATCCCACTTGCTGGTCATCAAGGTTACTTCAAGACATATAGGCAGATTCGAGAGAGGTTCTCTTGGAAGGGGTTGAAAGATGATGTTCAGCGTTACATCAAGGAGTGTAGCACTTGCCAAATGAACAAAAATGAGCACTCTCTTCCAGCTGGTCTACTGCAGCCACTTCCCATTCCAAACCAAAAATGGGAGAGCATCTCGATGGATTTCATCACCGGATTGCCTAGGGCTCAAGGCAAAGATTGCATTTATGTTGTAGTTGACAGATTGACCAAGTTCGCTCATTTTTTTGCCATCATTAGCACATTTTCAGCAGCTCAAGTTGCAGATTTGTTCTTCCATGAAGTGTTTAGATTGCATGGGTTGCCTAAAAACATTGTGAGTGATAGGGACAGCAAGTTCTTAAGCACCTTTTGGCAGGAAATTTTTAGGATGAGTGGTACAGTGCTTACTCCAAGCACTAGCTATCACCCACAAACAGATGGTCAAACAAAGATTGTGAACAAATGGTTGGAGGGCTATCTCAGGAATTATGTCTCGGAACAGCAAAGAGCATGGGTGAAATGGCTCCACATGGGAGAATATTGCTACAACTCATCTTTCCACATGTCAATAAAGATGTCTCCATTCATGGCCCTCTATGGCTACGAGGCTCCCAGCTTTGTTGATTTGGTGTTTGGCGATAGCAGAGCTCCCCAAGCCAAGGATTGGTTGCAGCAAAGCCAAGATGTTTTGAAATCTTTGAAGGACAACCTTCAAATGGCACAAAATCAGCAGAAGATGTACACTGATCAGCAGCGTGTTGAGCGCTCATTTGAGGTTGGTGATATGGTATATCTTCGGCTTCAGCCTTACAGACAGTCCACACTTAAGAATAGTGGAGCTGAGAAGCTTAAACCACGCTTCTATGGACCATTCAAAGTTGTTAGGAAGGTTGGAGCAGTGGCTTACGAGTTGGAACTACCTTCAAGTAGTAAGGTCCACAATGTCTTCCATGTGTCTCGCCTCAAAAAGGCACTTGGACACAATGTTGTAGCTTCATCACAGTTACCTCCTTTGGATGAAGAAGGGCAGTTGACATTGGTTCCAAAAGAGATTATTGATTCCAAAGAGCGTTCCTTGAGGAGGAGAACAATCAAAGAGTATTTGGTGAGGTGGAGGAATTTACCATTGGAGGATGCTACGTGGGAGAATGAGGAGATTCTACAACATCCAGACTTGCAATTGCTTGAGGGCAAGCAATCTTGGGGAGGGTGGACTGTAATGTCCCCTTCTCAGTTGTGACCGTTTCAGTTGACCGTTGGCCTATTCCGGAAGACCCGTAGGCTACGCGGATGGTGAAATTAGGGTTTCCTAGTTTTGAGGAAGTTGTTGCTTGAGGTTCGGGATTCTGTTTGTGGATTCCTTCTGGGTTTTTAGAGAGCTTCGCAGTGATGTGTTCAGTTTGGCATTCCGGGCAACTTCGCGAATTTACTATTTTTGGTAAATTCTATTTTTGGCAGTGGACAGTTTGGGTTCAGTTCAGTTGGTCCTCTTCTTCAGTTGGTTCAGCTGGCACTTCAATTCTTGGCTTTCGGCGCATATTTCTTGGAGAGATAAGTATTTTCATTATAATATTATATTTTAATATTATACCCCTTGCCTAGCAGTACAAATTTAAGTTGTTTTTAAAAAAAGGGGGAACTTTGAGGGTCTAGGCGTCATGGAGAGATAAGTTATATCTTTTAAATGTCAAATATTGAGATGAAGAAAGGGACGCCTATTTGAGAGAACTGATTTTATTTTTTAAAAAAAAGTGAATTATTTCATTGGTGGAAAAGGACGCCATTCTTTGGAGGAAAAAGGTGAATTTGAAATTAGGGTTTGGGCACCTTTTGGAAGCTTCTAGATGTTTCTCTCTTGTCTATTTAATCAGGCCTCAGCTCTTCATTTGGCATCTTTTGTCTACTACACCGTTATGCTGCTGAATTGTCTTCAGGCACTCGCTTCGAGGAAAGCATTCCTCCTAGCATGGGCTCATCTTCTTGCTTGAAAGATAGCAACTAGTTGAGAGGTTAGCTTGTAATAGGTTTGAATTGCATTTCCAATTGAGTCATTGCATTTTGGGAGTTCTAGATTACATTTTCTGTCATATTTCGATGTTGCTGAATGTCATTGAGGAATGTAAGATTTGCTCATAGCTCATGAAATAAAAATGCTATCATTCTGGGTATTGAATCTATCAATCTGTTTATGAGGGGTGACCATTCTTGCCAATTTCCAGATTTTATTTGTGTCTCTTTGATTTTATAGAGGAAATTCGCCCTTGCAGCTAGGCCGTACCATCTTGAAGTACATTGAAGTTTGTGCAAAAATAAATAAGGCTTGTTTTGGGTGGTTTAGGGATTGCATCTTGGGCGCCTATATCAGTATAGTAATCTGCATTTGATTTCTCGTCAATAGGATGTGTTTAGAGTGAGTTATTTGCATTTTCATGAGTGATTATGTTGCTGTTCTACATTAAATCTGTCAAATCAGTCATACCAGATTTAAGGAAGTTCATTAGTTGTGCGAGGGGTTGATATTCAAAGAGTTTGTGATTGTAGAAGAGGGATCTTATCTTGTTATAGCTTTGGAAGTTCTTATTCTTATGATATTTGGCAAGCTCTCTAATTTGCTGTAAGCTGAACAGTAGTACTGTCAGCAATTCATTCCCTTCATTTTGAATTTACATGTAATCCCCACTGAATAAGTGGAAGAGGCTGGCTTGCCGCCTATTTGCTTTCAGTTGAGTAGTTTAGGGACCCTCTGACCATATGCTCGCCATCCATCGGCGCCATTCTTGGTTAGGGTTACATTCTGTCATCATGCATTGATCCTCTGACCATATGCTCGCCATCACTCGGTGCCATTCTTGGTTAGAGTTCCTTTAGTTTGCATTGCATCGATCCACTGACCATATGCTCGCCATCACTCGGCGCCATTCTTGGTTAGAGTTCCTTCAGTTTGCATTGCATAGATCCTCTGACCAATGCTCACACCTTGCCCACATCGGGATCCTGGTGTACATTCTGGTTAGAGTTACTTTCCGCAACGTTTTGGTTTGTGCTAACCTTAACGAGTGCATGTTGCATTGTAATCAATTGTGAAAAATCAAAAAAAAATTTGGTCCGGTTCATTACATGTTGATGCTATTAATAGCAAAATGCCGCTTTTCCAAGATTTCTTCGCCATCTGTAATTGATTTCCAGAAATTTTCGCTCTCCTTGGCCGCTTTCTCGAACCTTGCTGACATCATGGAAATCATCATCATTCTCCCAACACTGCCCTCGCTGCCATGCAAAATGCTCTGAAACTCAGCTTGGACTACGTCAAGCCCAATGTAGGAACCATCCTCAAAGCAATACTGACAAGGAATTGTTGCAACTACTTCTCTGATGAACCTAAGAGCATCAACAACTCTTTGTTTATACGCTGCAAACTCCTCAGATATTCTGATATATGTGTTCACCTTGAAAAGATGACTTTCTTTCCACTCCAGGATTTGTCTTTTATGTTCTCTCGCCATTGTAGAGCCACAAGCCATCTCTAAACCTGCAATTATGATTTCGTGCATAGGCTTGAACTCAGCTATTAGCTGTTCAAAATCGTGGATACCTTGACGTAAATCATGAGCCTTGTATCCCAATTGGAAGACTTGTGTCAGGACCTCTTTTCCTCTGTTGGTGATCTCTTCAACCCACTCATTAGTTTGTTTACCACAAATAACTAACTGCCTTAATTGCTACTGATCAGCTGGTGTTTCTAAGACTTGAGGCAGCAACTGAGTTGTTTGTGAGGTGCCTTGGATAAGATTTGATATACATAATCGGAGTTGGCGATTTTCAGCCTTGAGGGCTGCCTTGTCTTCTCTATCCTTTTGCACTCTTTCTTGAATATTTTCTGTTAACATTTTAAACAAACTTATATCAGCATGTCGAGTACTTTTACCAAGGTTTGCTTTGACCATGATAAAATCGTCAACATCCACCTCATCTCTGATTTTATCTTCAAGAGGCGTAGCTGTCTCCATGACCATTTCACCTTTGAGATTCCTCTCAAAATGCATTTGTTTCTTGGCCTTCTTCTTGGGTGCTTCCTGGTATATGCTAAGGTCATCAACATTCACCTGATACGAAGGCCTTCTTCTTGTCCTTCCCAAGGAGCTCTCAAGCCAAGATGTAGTATTTCTATTTAAATCCAAGGGAGGAGTGATTATAACATGGGCCTCTATCTCCTCGTCTTCCAAATCAATGTGAATTGGCAAAGACCTAGGAGATGGTAGTGTTTCTTGTATCAGAGGTTCATCATGTTGCACTTCTTCCTGAAGTATGGGCTCTGGTAGAGGAACTTTTGTTTCAGCTATAGGCTGCTCCTGTATAACAATCCCTGTATAATCCAACCTCCTTTTAGCACTCTTTGCTGATCTACTGCCCTTTGTGACCTCTTGAGACTAAACTTTTTCTTTGTTCTTTGGTTGCACTCTTGAAGAAGAGGGAAGAGATGAATATTTCTTTGGCGGCTCTGCTACTGGAATAGACTCCCTTTTCTTTAGAATCAAGAAAGTCTTATTGTACTCCACCACTTGTCTTGTCCTTTCTTCCACTGTGATGCATTCTTTATGAGCCCAGTTGACCGGTGGAAGAGGTTGCTGCTCAACCTTATTTCTTATATAAGCTGGAAGAATTACATCCCCATCATCATCCGACAGCCCTTCAATATCTTCTGGTAAGCAATCTTTCATCTGATGAAGGGTTAACCTACTATGACTTCGCCTTCGCACCTCATACGCATCCCTGCAATTAGCCCAAAAGTCTTCAAGTGCGGGTGTATGAGCAAGGTTCTGACCAAGTCTAGATGCATAGAAGCCATGGGGATCATATAATCGTCTCTCGCTGAAAGGCTTGAGACCAAACTTATCTAACTCATTACCCATTAGTTTAGCTTCTGCGGATGATCTACATGTGTAAATGCCTAAAGCGAAAGGAAAGTTGAAGGCTAGTTTCTTTTTGTTACGCAGACGGGTGTGAACATTTAAAATCTGCCTGAAGAATTCCATGCATACTACCTGATCTGATGGATACCTTGGTAACATGAGTGGAGCTCCTGAATAACCGTACACCCTTAGGTAAGTGAAAGTGGCGAGCTGAATAAACCAATCTGCCCATTCTGATATTGCAACCCTAGCAATGGATGAGATGCGAACATGTAGCTCGTTGTCCAGGTCCCGCATTGTATACATCAAGAATGCTTCATTCACCCTTTTGTAATGACGTGATGCAGCAGTGAATTCCAACTGAGTGTAGTAGTTGTAGACATGTTGAATGTTCAAAGAACCCTCCGTGTTTAACCCTCTGAATTTACCTTGATAGGCAACCAAATAGACTAGGTAGGAGACCATGTGAAATGCATGTCTATGAAAATACTCAGTTATCTGATGATGTAAGCAGTCACTGATCAATGTAGGCCAGTCATAGAACTCTGTCTTTTTCATTATATGAGGTATCACATAGAACATCCAAGGCTGAAACCTTGTTGCATCTACTTGACCTGTGACTCAATTGAGTAGGGTTATTATGATGGCGAATTCCTCTTTGAATTGTCCTCTTCTGACATCCTTTGGCAATGTAGAAAGTTTCTCTTTCAGCCACCTATGTGCAATCTTTTTGCTGTATTTATCTTGATGTTCTTCCCATATCCTTTCACATTCTTCCACGTTGATAGTGACGCTTTCAGGCCATGGTGGAATGGAGAAGCATTTCTCGATCATATCTGGTATTAGGCTACAAATGATTCTCCCATCAACTGACTGTATCTCCCTTGTAGCTGGATTGTAATGCTTGATGCAAGCAATTATGAACTCTAAGCTTTGTACTGAGAAAGGTATGGATGCTGCTGCAAGAAGGCCTGAATGGGCGAGATGCCTGATGGTGGTATTGCCTACATCTTCTAAAGGACGTATATTGAACACTGGCTTGATGTGATGCAAGTCAGTTTCAGCTGTTTCAACGAAATCGTGGTAAAGAATTGATTTGGTCTTGAACTCTGCAGGAGTGTATTCCATTCTGAAAGACTTGAAGATTGACAGTAAACACGCCTAGGTTCAGACAAATTTTGACAAACTTTCTAAATTTAGCTTGCTGATTTTTCTTCCTCCAACGGACGAATTTTTGAGTTTTATTCTGAGATATGGGTTTTGACTAGAATTTCGTTACAAGCCAACCTAGATTGCCCGTTTTTGAAAATATGGAGTGGAGACTGAAAAAGCAACAAACCCTAATTTTCCCCAAAAAAAGCAGAAAAAGCTGGCATCTGGGTATTGTTTTTTAGTATAATCTGAATGGACCCAGTAGATTAGATTTTGAAAACCCTGGCTTCTGACTGAAAAAGAAGCAACTTTTAGTTTCTCTGAAAAAGCTGAGGTATGGGTTTTGTCCAGAAGAAGGTTTAGCATAGACCCAAAAGACTAGAAATGGATGAATATGAAGTTTTCCTTGACATGCAAAATAAAAGCAATTGCTGCAAGTTAGAGAGAAATCTTCAACAATTTGTCCAGAAGATAGAACAAAAATGGATCAGCTTGCTGAAATTTGATAATATAGGCCTTCTCCTTCTTAAATTTGATGTTCTTGATGAGAAAATATGAAAGAGGAGGTCTTCTTTGATTGCTGATCTGAAAATATATGAGAAACCAGAAATTTAGGGTTCTTGAATCTTGAAAAACATAGGTTTGAAGCTGCTGCTCTGTTTCTCTTTGAAGGCGCCTGCAAGAAAATATAAAAAATAATACATAGAGGTGTCCTTAAATAAGTTTCTTGTTTTGAAAACAGCCTCTCAAACCCTAATCTTGAAGAAACCCTAAACCTAATTCATGCCTTGAGGAAAGGCGTATTTCTCTACACTTGAAAATTTTGAAATTTTGGAAAAATAAACTAAGGCATGAAGGAATAGGCGCCCTTCTTGAGGTATGGCGCCCAGTCTCTCCAGACTTAGCCAAATTTCTGTCGTTTTCAATTTTTGTTCACTTTCTGACCCTGCTTCAGCCCTGTCTCCCGGCCTCTGGATTTATCCAATGAATGAACTGATTCTTCCATCGCGGAACCTGATCATATCTAACAACTTTGTTCTGGAGACGTCATCTGTTAAAAGCTTCATTTACCCCTTCGAAATGTCAGGTGCCTGTCCTTGATAAGGGTGCCCATTTCTTCCAGTGTTAGCCATTTTCATGATCTTCAATTTTTATGCTTGTCTTCTGACCTTTAGATGATTTCACTATTCCGGGTGTTGTACTTGTCGGATTGACTGGCTATTGAGTTCACTGGATAGCTGAGATGAATCTGGAAGGGGTCTTCTGGATCACTTGTTTCCGGAAACTGACTTCTGGTGGCCTTAAACCCTAGGCACCTTTCTCCTTCAAGGGCGCCCATAGCTTCCAGTGTTAGTTTTTATTTTTGAATTTTCACTGTTGCTTTCCACTTTCTGCCATTTCTCACACTTTTTCTCCTTTGTTTGCCCGGCGATATCTGATGGCTGTTGACTCTGACGGACGAGCTGACGGATTCGTTGGAGAGTTGGATCCAGTCTGAGGAAGTCATGTTGGAGAAGTCTTCAGCAAATTTGATCATCTGCTATCTCAAAAGTTTCGGCACCCTTCTTGAAGTATGGCGCCTAGCTTCTCCAAAGTTAGATTTTCTTATGTGTTCTTCGTCTTCAGTCTTCAAAATCTCTCTTCGTGACTCCTGTTCGTCTTGAATTTGCCAATGACTGGATGATCCGACGAGCATGCCGATTGATTCGTTGCGAAGCTGGGATGATTCTAAGCAACATTGACCTGGAGATGAAAACCCTAATATTGGCTTTTGGCCTCATGAAAAGCTGGGCGCCTTTCTCCTTCAAGGGCGCCCATTGCTGGCAGTGTTAGAAAATTTTATCAGTTTTTCAATTTATACCTCGTAACACGTGTTTCCATTACCTTTGGCTGTCAAGGTTGAAAATTTTCTAAGGCATGGAAACATGGGCGCCTCTTCTTGACAGGGGCGCCTGAAATCTCCAGACTTAGATAAAATTTGATATTTTTCATTTTTTCAACTTCCTCAGTTTGTTCTTTGTTTCTCATGCACATTGTTCATCGACAGTCTCTGTTTGATGCTCAAACTCTTGATTCTAACACCTGGCAGCTGGCTGACTTCCATGAATGACCTTGGATCTCTGAAGCGGCTTCTGAAAATGCAGAATAGACCCAGTAGAGTAAAAATGACCTTTTTGTGATTCTGACTACACCAATCTGATGAGGAAGTATTTTAAACCAATCAAAATCAGTCTTAACCCTAATGGCCAAACTTTCTATTTTTAGAAAATTTTACAAGTATCCATTTCGTAAGAAACCCAAAAAAACCCAGAAAAAGTTTCTATTTTTAGAAATCTGCTAAAAATATAATTTTTCCTAAAATTTAGGGATGAAAAACTGAAGTCTAGGTATTGTAGGTTTGATCTTTTTAGACCGACCCAGATTGTCAGATTTACAAAATTTGAAGTTTATGACCCCCATGCAAGACATGCAGACCCCCATTTTGACCTTTTCTGACAGATTTAACAGTATCTTGACTCAATTCTTCAAAATGCTTAAGTGTAGCAAAAATTTTAATTTGGGGTACAACAAATAGCAAAGCAGATGCCCTTGCGGTATCGGTCGCTCTCTTCATGCCCCATTCTAACAGAATGCCTTCACTATTGAGCTCATCTACAGGCCAACTGTCCCCAACAATTGTGACAACTGGCAGGTCTTCAATGATGATGATCACATCGAAGAATTCATCTGCATGGAAGACAATTACAAAGAGCTATTCTTTGAAGGCCATGCTTCTCCCTTTAATGAATCTGTAGTAGAATAATCTGAAGCAACAGAATCAGGCATCATTTAGCTAAGAGGTAATAATATTCCCAAGGGTTTAGTATCCTTGGAGGATATATTTCATAGGCACGACAGACTTGTCCAAGATCAGAGAAATTCGGCCAGCAAGCCCTCTACCGATTATTGTCGAGTGAACATTGGTACTGAAGACAAGCCTAGCTTGTTAACTTGGGCAAGTGTTTTACTATAGAGGAACTTCACCTGGACCTACGAAGATTTGAAGTCTTCACACCTAAGGAGTTGTCTCACACAATTCCACTCAAGCTTGATGCCAAGCCCTTCACATAGAAGCAAAGACACTACAGCCCGCTTCTCCAAGATATAATCTACACGGAGGTGCAGAAGATGGTGGACGCCAAGATAATCTTTCCAATACATCATTCCACTTGGGTGTCTAATATAGTTCCTATGCACAAGAACTGAGAAATCCAAATCTCTGTTGATTTCAAGAACCTCAATCAATCATTCCTAAAGGATAACCATCCTTTGTTGATCATGGAGCACACATTGCAAACAATCACCGATTCGAAGATGTTGTTGTTGCTTGACAGCTTTTCCGAATATAACTAGATTGCAGTAGCTGAGGAGGATCAAATCAAAACGGTATTCACTACCCCGTGGGGTACATTTTCCTATGAGAGAATTCCCTTCGGCCTCATCAATGCCGGTGCCAGTTTTCAAAGAGCCATGGATTTGGCATTTGGGGATCTAAAGGACAAAATAATCGTCATCTACCTTGATGACCTTACCACTTTCCCAAAGAAGCGACAAGATCATTTTCAACACTTAGTGAAAGTGTTCGAGAGATGCAGGTATCACCACATTTCATCAAATCTAAAGAAATCCATCTTTGCGATGACAGAAGGCAAATTGCTTGGCCACATCGTCTCCAAAGAAGGGACTCGGATTGACCATAGTCGGGTCAATTCAATCAAGGACCTGTCTCTCCCAACAAGTAGAACTGAGGTACATTCCTTCTTCGGGAAATCAATTTCATACAAAGATTTGTACCTGACTTCTCAAAGCTAACAAAAGACATATCAGCAATGATGAAGAAAATGTTCGCCTTCAAATGGACTGAAGAAGGAAAGAAGGCGTTTGTCCAAATCAAAGAAGCCATCAATCAAGCATTAGTGCTGGTTCAACCCAATTTCGATAAGGAATTCATTCTTTATTGTTACGCGCCAAAACACACTCTTTTTGCCATACTGACACAAAAGTTGAATGAGGAGACCGAATCAACAATTGCTTTCATGAGCAGTAGCTTCAAAGACAGCGAGTCTCAGTACTCCCAGATCGAAAAGAATGCATATGCAATTGTGAGGGTTGTAAAGAATTTCAAATTCTACATCTTAAATTCCCACGCAATGGTGTATGTCCCGGATCCTGCAGTCAAGAGTGTCCTAAATCAATAGGAGATGGACACAAAAAGAGGTAACTGGATCGCAAAGGTTCAAGAATACGACTTGGAGATCAAACCAACCAAACTCGTTCGCAGGAGAGGTTTGTGTTAGTTGATTACAAAAGACGGTGATCTAAAGCCCCAAGCTACTAATGGCATACTAGAAACAGAGATTGAAGAGGACCTTCCCATGGTCCTACTAGTTGATTCTACTAAGGGTACTCTAAACTTTGGTAATATTTAACTTATGGAGAATGTCCAACTCACTTGGACAAACAACAGAAAAGAACTCTAAAATTGAGAGTATGCGCTTAGGAATAACGTTCTATACAAGCATGGGCTTGATGGAACATTCTTGCTATGCATCAACAAGGACCAACGGCGGTTGTTGGAGGCATTCCATAGTGAAGCATGTGGCGGCCATTTTTTCATCAAGGGTCACGACATTCAAAATCCTGCGAGCACAATTCTACTAGCCCACTATGTTTTGCGACGCGTATGATTGGGTGCATAGATGTCAAATATGCCAATTTTGATGTCCCTTACCTATCTAGTTCTAAGGTTGCTTGAAATTTAAAGGATTTGGATCTCGATTCCCCCCCAATGGCCTTCTGCAATAGGGAAACCTTGAAGCAATACCTGCAATCAGACATGATCATAAATGCAGATTGGCAAACTGTCAAACATAAGAGGAATGCCATGGGTGGATCCTCCCTAAAGCACCCATATCAATCTCAAGAGGTTGTCCATCACAATCCTCCTTCTCAAGTGGCTTAGTACGTGCATACTCCACTCATGGCAGCACCTCAAAGAAACTCATCCTATTAGGGGAGGGGAACCATAGAGTCCAAAGTGGCCTAAGGCCTACCACTCTTCCATTGCCCAACCCTTGCCTCAAGCCTATGGGGGAAAATCTTAAGTGGGACCCCCACCCCTCCATTGCCCAATCCTTGCCTCAAGCCTGTGAGGTGGAATCTTAGGTAGGGTTTTTAGGAAAACCACTTCACTCATGATTCACCCTTCCTGATAGGTTTACAAGCACATAGTAGACAATCTTTACATAATCACATAATATGCAGTATTATTGATTCATTTGTGTTTGCATCCATTATGTTTTGAAAGTATTTAACATGAGTATATAATCAAATGAGCCGTATCATGATAATGTGTAATATCCCTTGACAATTCTGATGTAAATTTTCTGCTTTGTCCCTCAAGGAATATTGTCAAATAGTTTGAATGCAAAGTTTGTGCTTGCTGTTTCTATGTTTCAGTCTGATTATGCTTGCATAAAATGTTGTTAAAGTAGTCTAAATGCTTGTAGATCAATGCTACAATGTCTAAGCAATGTATTAGATGCAAATGCAACTTCCTTTTTACTTCTAAAATGCATATACATGAATTCTATATGTAAATTGTGCACCTACAGCCAATTGACATTTCGTCAAACAACTGGCATGCAAACTATATGCTGATCACAATGAACATTACAATGAATAAGGCATGCAACTTATAGCTCCATTGAATAAATGCAATCCCAAGTACAGACAATGTAATCATGTCAAGACTCTTGGTTTACAATGTGAATCTACTATAATGCCCAAATCTGATTAAAATGACCATCTACAGCAGCAACTAAATACAAGCCAATGCAACTATGAATGACTGAAATTACAATACTCAATATGCTGATAAAGTGCCAATAAACTGAGATACAATGTCTGATGTAAAACCTGGGAGTGATGGCTTCCTTGATAATATGATTCGATTCTCCTTACTCTCAAGGTATTTGCCTCCAGCAATGTAGCGCCTAGCCTTCTCACCAATCAACAATGCTCCATGAATTTATTTAGAATTTTTTGTCCCTCCTTGCTTGAAATCATACCTCCTTGTCAAGCCGCCCCTGCTCTAGAATTACAGACCCCTGATTGAATTCAGGGCAGCTTACAAACTCCTTCAAATGGCACTTGAAATCATCTCAAACCCTCCTAGAATAGTGTGCTCCAAACCCTTGGTGACATCAATGCATCATGGGCAAGATATGAACAAAATCGTCCCTCCTTGGACTGAAAATGGTGACTGTAATAAATATGATATTTAAATCAGTTTATGCAAGATATCAATTTAATCTCCAAATGCAAAATCGATGAAGGCTCAAACCCTCCAAAATATCATCAAATTGAACCTCCAATCAGACTAGCAAAATTGTCCCTTGGCCACAAATTTTGGCTCAAATGAAAGGACTGAGATATCCCTTCCAATCTGCAACCCTTTCGGAGGATATTCCACCACCTCAGTTATGCTATTAATGGGAGTTTTCATTCCCAAAGACAATGTAAACAAACTGCAGAAACCCTTGGCTCCACAATGGACCTGTCAAATGCAATATCAATAATCTGAATGATGAAACACAAGGCTGCTCACTCCTAATATACTTTTTCACCAAAGAGGTCGGCCTCAATTAGAAACTCCTAGAAAAATACAATATTATTTCACTTAAGTGACTTTTATGATTTAATATTTATTTAAGTCACTTTAATTAAATTAATTAAATATAAAGTCACCTTTTAATTTTTTTAATTTATTTGATAACGTTATAAGAAATTAATTTAATTAATTCCTCCTTATAATTCCACTTAGCCTTCGGAGAATAAAGGCTAAGACCCCTCTGAGATGGCTAGAAAAAAGGGGACATTACATAATGTATCAAAGTGCAGAAGTAAATGTGGCAATATTAATATATATATGTCAATCTTTATATTCTTTCTATCCATGATACATGCAAATGCATTCTATCAGATAAAAGATCCAGCATCAATTAAGTCTAAATGCATTCTGTCAAATAAAAGTCCCATAACCAAATCTATTTGCAGACAAGGTTATTACTGAACTTCTTAAGTTTCCATTAATCAGTAATGCAGTGAGACAACATTCAGATTATTCCCTTGTCTTTCCTAAGTGATTGAAGAATCAATTATTTATAATGCTTCCCTTATGATCCAAATAAGGATAGGCTGTTCTACACAGGCCGATCAAGGAATGCCCTTTTAATATGGTGACGAGTTCATCTAAGCATGGTAATCTTACCCAAGGGCTAACAAATCACAGTAGATCGATTTGGAATTTAATTACAGTAGGAGACAAACTGGACGGGCCAATAGACATGATTACAGAATACATCTAGGACATAATATAAAGATCGAATTTAATGCTTTGAACGATCGAATTTAATGCTTTGAACAAACGAATTAATGTTTCTGCAAAAAAATTCATTATGTCGAATCTGAGATTAGTCTGAATATTAAAGGCTATGTGACAAGAATTCACCTGTTTGTTGTCTGAACACCCGCTCCCCTATTCTCTTCCTTTTCCCATTGCTGACTGCCCTCCTCCCTCTTCGGTCTAAAACCTCCCTATTTCTATTTTGCAAAGAGGTTGTGTCTTTTTAGTGGGATGCGTTTTTTGGGAGGACCACACCTTTAGAAAAGGTGCGATTAAGATTAATTTAAGCTTATGTTATGTGTGGCGAACAATACAAAATTAGATATACATATAATATTTAGTGTATGCTTTTATGAAAACAATGCATGAAAATACAATGTATTTTGTAAATACAATGTATGATATATGTGTACAAAATATATGGAATAAAAAGATATTTTTGCATTTTAAAGTGTCATTCTTTTGGGGGTTATGACAGTCCTCTCCTCCCAAATTGCTTGCCCTCAAGCAACTTGGAGGTTTGGATGGTTAAGAATTTCCCTACTTTCCCATGTAGCATCTTCTTCAGGTAGTCCCTTCCATTTTACCAAGAATTCTGGAATGCTTTTGTTTCTTAACCGCTTCTCCCTCATATTGAGGATGGCTTCAAGTTCGAGGACTAGTTTACCCTCATCATCAAGTGGGGGTAACTCCACACAAGGGGTCACTTGTTTGTCGAGCATCTTCTTCAACCTTGACACATGGAAAATATTATGAATGAGGCTATCTTTGGGAAGCTCTAGCTCATAGTTTACATACTCGGAATCGGACAGTACTCGGCAAGCCCAAAAATTTTGACTCGAGAAAAACTCAGAAAATACTCGACAAATACTCTGCAAATACTCGGCAAATGTGTGTGGATATTTATGTATGTGTATACTCAGGACTGCACTGTGCACACATACATATCTATAAACATACACAGGATGCCAAGTTTGCATGCATATACACACATAGGCATATTTATACACACACAAACTTGCCAAGTTTGTGGGTTTTTTGCGAGCTATTGGCGATTACTCGATAATTTGACGCGAGAAAATCCATCTACATACTGCTCAAGAGTAAAAGCAGAAATTACTCGGCATGCAAATTTTTTGGATATTACTCGGCTACTCAGAGAGTAATCGGAGAGTATGTAATCTATGCTCTAGCTCATAGGCTACTTCACCAACCTTTCTTGAAATCTTGTAAGGCCCATAAAACTGGGGCTTAAGTTTTTTTGCTTTGTTGGACTTGAGGGATGATTGTTTGTACGGTTGCAACCGTAGGAATACTAGATCTCCCACCTCAAAGGTCCTTTTTGTGCGGTTCCGATCAGCATACATCTTTTTCTGATTCTGAGCTTGGTGTAAATTGTCCCTAAGGGTTTCCATGATGTCCATACTTTGTTGTATAAAGTCTTTGGCCCTGGGAACTTGGCTCTCTTGTGTAATCAGACTCCCAAAGGTGTTGGGTTCACACCCGTACAGTGCTTTGAATGGGCTCATTTTGATGGACATGTGGTGTGTTGTATTGTAACAGTATTCCCCTAAATGTAGCCACTTTGCCCAAGCACTTTGTTGGTCGGTGACATAGTTTCTTAGATAACTTTCTATCCACTTGTTGACTATCTCGGTCTGCCCATTTGTCTAGGGATGATAACTGGTGCTTGGTGTGAGATTAGTCCTGGACAATCAAAAAAGTTCTTGCCAAAATTGACTTAGAAATCGGCTATCCCAATCACTGACTATGTTCTTTGGGAGACCATGGAGTCTGAAAATCTCTTTAAAGAATAGTTCAGCCACTTGGGGTGCCTTATACTCTGTGGATATGGCAAAGAAACGGGTGTACTTGGTGAGCCTATCGACCACCACGTATATGCAATCCTTTCCTTGAGTTTAGGGCAATCCATAAATAAAGTCCATAGAGATACTTTCCCACTTTTGATTGGGAATGGGTTAAGGGTTGTATGAGCCCAGCTGGCTGGCTTTGTTTGGTTTTATTTTTTTGGCAAGTCATACACTTGCACATATTTTAACACATCCTTCTTGAGCCTTTTCCATGTGTACTTCTCCCTCACCTGTTTGTATGTTTTGTAGTACCATTTGTGCCCGACTAGTGGGTTATCATGGTATTCTTTAAGAACCTTCCTTTTTATCTTGGAATTAGACACTAGAAAGATTCTACACTTATATAAGATGAGTTCCTCTATCACCTTGTATTCTTCATCGAGGGGATGTCCTTCCAAGATTTCATTGGCTTGGGGATCTTTGGCATACTCTAAAATAATGTCATATTTCCAATCTACAGATATACTAGTTATAGTTTTCAAGCAAGGCTGTCTAGATAGGGCATCTGCTACCGCATTATTGGCCCCTTTCACATACTCAATGTCAAAGTCCTTGCATTCGGCTAACCCATTTTTGCTGACAGTCGTTCAAGTCCTTCCGATGCATGAAGTATTTTAAGCTATAATGATCGGTTTTCACATGGAACTTTGTGCAGACCAAGTATTTCCGGAATTTTGCCAAGGCATGCATTATAGCCAACATCTCTTTATCGTAAATGAGGTAGTGCCTTTCTGCTTGGGTAAGTTTACGACTTTCAAAAGCTATAGGATGCTTATTTTGCATCAAAACTATGCCAATCCCCTCTTTGGATGCATCACATTGTACTTCAAAGGGTAGGGTGAAGTCGGGGATGAGCAAAACTAGGCGTGAGCTCACGTCATTTCCCCTAAATTAGGCATATTGTAATTATGAATAATAGAATCAAAGGAATATTAAAATACGAATAATCTCAATACGGCGATCATAACGATAATCATCCAAGCTAATATTATAATTATAATGCCAAATAAATTAACATTACTATTATCATTTTTTTATATATATGATAATTAATGTAAAAATTAGAAACTAAATTCAAATGAAACCATCAGGATATAAATGATTGCAATTTAAGTACTCCTTGGATAATAGGTTATCATAAAAATTACACAAACCAAACATAGTATAAAAATATATAATTATTCTAATTGTGAAGACATCCCACCAACAAACAAATAATCGTGGCCCATAATATTCATCGGGCCCCTTAAAGATATTCTTAAGCTCTCTTTTATCATTTATAAATCCACCTAAGAATGGGAGCATGGGGTGACAACTATACACGGAGGCTATGATAAATCTGAAGGATAGTAATTAACGTAAAGGGCATATGAGAAAAGACATAACTCCTCATTGCAACGATATGTGTAAGGAGTATATGTAGAAGAGACGTAACCCCTCACTGCCATACGAATAATACAAGGGGATAATCTGGGGGATAGAAGTAAGAAAAGAAAAAGAGGCATTCGATAGAGACGGCAGGAAGAGGAGTAGAAACACCACAGCAAGTGAGACTTCACTTAGCATTAACATGGGATCCTAACATGCAATATTTCTTCCATTCAAATATATAAAACAATCTGATATGTTTTTTAAGACTTAACTCCCTCTTACAAAGCGATCTGATGTGTTTGCTTTGATCGTTTACTCCATATAGTAGCCGGCTGATATGACTGCCTGGGTCGATTCCTCTTTATAACGGCAGACTAATATAGTGACTATATTCTTAATACTAGCATTTGGATATTTTCGCTTTGAATGATGATTCTATGTGACAGCGGACTAAAACTGATATCTTGATTTATTTTCTTACATAACAGCAGATTGCGTAGATGTATTGATTCATTCCTTCTATATGCATTTATTGAATACTTAGACCTGGTCATATGTAGATTAGCTATTATTTCATGGGCCTGTTCTAACACCTACATACAATTATTATTTAATGTGATTCTTTAAGCAATATTGTTCATCCCTTAGTGCTAACTTAAAATCCTGCTCTTTACACATAGCCATAATATACCAGCACATATTGCATATTAAATTATTAATGCTCAAGGATAAAGTCTTAATGTGTACATATCAACTAATGCCACAATAATACTCTGATAAGAAGTAAATGATCTTCATAGTGTGGTCATTATCACTTTAGGAATGGATTTGGATGTTGAATTGAAGAAATAAGGATATATGCTAGTATATGTTGATTGCCTAAAGATTGTCTGAGTGTTTGAAAACCTACTTGGAGGGCAGGCCTGAGAAAGGTGGTGCAGCCAAGAGGCCTCACTTAAGATCCGCCCGATCCTAAGATGAGGATGGGCCATGGATGAGTAGAGGTTCCACTCAAGTCTGCCCAAATCCAAGGGGATGTGCCATGGAGGGGGTCACTCAAGTCTGCCCAGACCAAGGAAGGGATGGGCCATGGAGGGGGGTCACTCAAGTCCGCCCAAACCAAGAAAGGATGGGCCATGGAGGGTTGGTAGGTCTAGCCCACTTACTGTTGGCTTCCTCCAATAGTCGAAGTGTCTTCTTGTATGTAATGGTTATATTGGTATATGATGCTATGATGTTAATGCTAACAAAAAATGTGTGTGTATGTTGGATTGTGTGTCACGTATGCAGGTTCCAATCCCCAATAACTTCATTGAAGGAGATATTTAATTAAGAATTAGGAACCCTAATCCTAATTGGCAAAAAAATAAGCGAATGCTAGGGCAAATTGGGATAGGGTTACAGCTCATGGCTTCCTTTAACCTTTCGAAGGCCTGTTGTGCTACTTCGTTCCATGCGAAAGCCCCCTTCTTGGTTAAGTCTGCGAGTGGGGCTGCAATCTTTGAGAATCCCTTCACAAAGCGCTTGTAATAACTACACAACCCTACAAAGCCCCTTCGCTGTGTAAGCATTTTGGGTTTAGGCCACTCCTTGATGGCTGCTATTTTTTCTTCATCCACACTCACCCCTTGGGCATTGATTTTATGGCCCAAGTAAAGTATCTCCTCCATACCAAATTCGCATTTTGATGGTTTGGTGTATAAGGATTCTTGCTCTAAAATCTTGAGGGTCTCGTCAATATGTTGGAGATGCTCTTCCCATGTTTTACTATATATAAGAATGTCATCAAAGAAGATTAGGAGGAATTTTCTGAGTTGCTTGCGGAAGGTTTGGTTCATGCATGATTGAAAGGTAGCTGGGGCATTGGTGAGCCCGAAAGGCATGTCTAAGAACTCAAAATGCCCATAGTGGCACCGGAAAGTTGTTTAGGCCCTCATTCTTATTTGGTGATAACCTGACCGCAAATGAATTTTGGAAAAGAACCTTGCTCCATGGAGTTCATCAATCCGAGGGATGGGGTAGCGATTCTTGATGGTCTTTTTATTTAGAGCTCTATAATATATGCACATTCTGAAAGTACCATCTTTCTTTTTCAGTGTTGCGGCAACTGTTCATCTTCTTGGATGCCGATTTTCCTTAAATCAGATCTTAAGTCAACCATTTCAGACTTGGTGGACAGCTGGTGTACTCATTTTCAGACTTCACAGTGTCCTAGCAAGACTAGTTTATGGTCTCAAATGAGAGGTATGTCAAGTTGGGGCAATCAGTATCCGTGTTTGGGAAGTGTTCAAGCTCTAACCAGTGGCTATTCTTATACATTCTCTTGTACTTATGATTGGGACAGCAAACCACTGCTTGCTTTGGTTCATCATTCTAAGACTCTTGGAGTTTGAACTTGAAGAGATTTCAAAAGTCTTCATGGTTGTATCAAAATAATTCAGAGGCATAGTAGATCTATGTGGAGTTATGAGGATGAGTTTGTTGAGCTCTTGCAAAGGATTGCTTTCCTCTTTGCAAAGAGATTTGGAGAAGTCACATATACAATCGTGTCTTTGCTAGACACCTTGAGGAGATATGCTGAGGAGTACGGTTTTGAGTTGAGAAGACTTTCCTTCCTACAGCCCAAGATTGAAATAGACGGTGGCATTGCAGATATGGACTTCTCAGAGTCATTTGGGCAAGAGATGTTGTAAGGTATTGATTTCAGTCCTTCCAAGTTTTTCAGCTTGAGTTTCATGGATGGTAACATTTTGGGGTTACAGGGGAGGACAATGCAAATTTGGCACAATAGTTTCACTAATGTGATCAGAGTGGTGCAGCATTGGTATGGTGCGTATTTTCTGAGATAGACATGGGACCTTGGGATCCTACTTGCTTTTGTATGGATCAGTGTAATATTTTTGGAGTTGTGGTGACATTGCTTGAGGACAAGCAATCTTTGGGAAGGGCGGACTGTAATGTCCCCATTTTTAGCACTACGCATTCCAATGATTAAGCCTATTTTTGGAGGCCCATAGGGTAGTCACAAGCAGAATTGGGGTTTCTTATTTTCTAGGAGGTTTCCTTCTGAGTTTTCAGGAGTTGCATGCAGGAGTTTGGCAGTTTGTCTCTTGGGTCTTTTTGGGTTTTCAAAGAGCTTCAGAGGGATGTGACATGCATTTTAGGGGTGTGACATGTTTTTTGTTGTACTCAAACCAAAAAAAATTTGCTTCATTAAGGGATTTTGCTTAAAGAGTCTAAACTTTGTTAAAATGATGTCAAAATACAAGTTTTTGGGCGGGTCAAGTATGGACTTTGGTCAGTGTCATGTCAGTCGTCAGCAGCAATTGGTCAATACCTGGGGATCAGAACCTGAACTTGGGACCCAAAGCAGAGCATGTGATGATGGAGAAGAATTTCACAACAATATTATACTCCTACGAAGTCATTTCAGTGGCGAGAAAGGTGTTTAGGGAAGTAGAAACAGAGGAAGATTTCAAGCAAAAAGCAAATCTGCCCTCCTGTAGCCCAGGGGCGCCCTGCCTTTTGAAGGCTCAGATCTTGTTACATGTGCTTGCAAATAGGTTCAATCTCTTCAAAATTAGCCCAACTTTCCGATGAGCTATCAAGCGAAGACATCTGAGGTGCAGAACTCCGGCAAATGAGGTCAAAAGTTGAGGGTATGAGGAGGATGCATGTTGCAGAAATTGTCATGTTTATGGTTTTTGCGCCCCTGTAGCTCAAGGGCGCCCTTGAATTTGACCTCCCAGATGGATGAATTTGCAAATGTGGTCTTCCTGAGATCTTCTCTAATCTAGTCTAGCTTCACAACGCATAAGTTCGTGAGATGATCCGACATGCCGAGTGATCGTGACAGAGGTTCTATCGAACACATAAATTAGAGGGTGGAGAAATGTAAGAATACACACCTGCACCTCTATAGGCCAGGGGTGCCCAACCTTTAGGCCTACCAGATGGGGTGTTTAGCATTCAGTCTTCACGAGTCTTGTGTGCAATTACTCCAGCAATCCAACGAGTCCACTCGTCAGCCTCCGGGATTTGGTAAACGCTCATACGTGTGAGGTCAGTATAGAACGCTGAAAAGTGAAGACAGCCGGAAAATGGCTAAGTATGGGAAATATACATCTCCTTGAAAAAGGCGCTCTTCTTGTTGGGGTCTTAGAAGCAATTTTCTTGCTTCGTCACCTCCAGAGACATCTCTTGTAAGTTGATCCAGCTACGCAAAGAGATAGATGATGCACGAATCGGAGCACTCCATCTCCCAGTGTCAGGGGTCTGTCCGGATGAAAGTTACACTTTTGTCAAAATGGTGTTTGTATCTTCATGAACTAGGGGCGCCCTTCTTTTTGGGGTTCCTAATGCAGCTTTCTGTTGTACCCCAAATTAAAAAAAATCGGTACACCTAGGCATTTTGAAGAAATGAGTCAAAATACTGTTAAATCTGTCAAAAAAGGTCAGAATTGGGGTCTACATGTCTTGCATAGGGGTCAAAAAAACTTGAAATTTTCAAAATCTGACAATCTAGGTCGGTTCAAAATGATCAAGCCAACAATACCCAAATTTCAGTTTTTCATCCCTAAATTTTAGGAAAATTTCTATTTTTAGCAGTTTTCTAAAAATAGAAACTTTTTATGGGTTTTTTTGGGTTTCTTACGAAACGAATACTTGTAAAAATTTCTAAAAATAGAAAGTTTGTCCGTTAGGGTTAAGATGGATTTTGATTGGCTTAAAATACTTCCTCATCAGGCTGGTGCAGTCAAAATCACAAGATCAGTTTTACTCTACCGAGTCTATTCTGCTTTTTCAGAAGCTGTTACGGAGATCCAAGGTCATCAATGGAGGTCAGACAGCTGCCAGGTGTCAGAATCAAACATTCGAGCATCAAACAGAGGCTGTCAACAAACAACGTGCACGAAGAACGAAGAACAGGCAAAGGAAGTTTGAAAAATGAAAAATGCCAAATTTTGTCTAAGTTTGGAGACTTCAAGCGCCCTAGTCAAGAAGAGGAGCCCATACTTCAATGCCTTAGTAAATTTTTCATGCCAGCAGTCATAGCCAAGGAAGGCATGTTTAACAAGGTAAACAGTTGAAAAGCTGATAATTTTTTCTAACACTGCCAGCCATGGGCGCCCCAAAAGGAGAAAGGCGCCCAGCTTTTCAAGAGGCCAAAAGCCAAAATTAGGGTTTCTACCTTCAGGCCAATGTTGCTCAGAATTATCTCGGCTCTGCAACAAATCAGCCAGCACGTTCGTCAAATCATCCAGTCACTGGCAAATCCAAGACAAACAGAGGTCACAAAGAGATGTTTTAATACTGAAGACGAACAACACAAAATAAAATCCAAGTCTGGAGAAGATGGGCACCCGTGAAGGAGAAGGGTGCCCAAGCTTTTGAGGTATCAGATGATCAAATTTGCAGAAGACTCTTCCAACATAACTTCGTCAGACTGGACCCAACTTTCCAACGAATCCGTCAGCTCGTCCGTAAGAGTTAGCAATCGTCATATGTCGCAAGCCGAACAGAGGAGAAAAATTGTGAGAGATGGCAAAAGTTGGAAGCAACAGTGAAAATCCATAATAAAAAACTAACTCTGGAAGCCATGGGCGCCCCTGAAGGAGAAAGGCACCTAGGGTTTAGAGCCACCAGAAGTCAATTTCCGAAGATGAGTTATCCAGAAGACCCCTTCCAGAATCATCTCAGCTATCTAGTGAATTCGTCAGCCAGTCGGTCTGATCAACACAGCACCCGGAATCATCAATTCATCTGAAGGTCAGAAGACAAGCATAAATTTGAATATCATGAAAATGGCTAACATTGGAGAAAATGGGTGCCCTTATCAAAGATAGGCACCTGACATTTCGAAGGGACAAATGAAGTTTTTAGCAAATGACATCTCTTGAACAATGTTGTCAGATTCGACCAGGCTCCGCAATGGAATGTTCAATTCGTTCGTCAGATCAATCTAGAAGCCAGGAGACGGAGCTGAAATAGGGTTAAAAAATGGATAGAAGATGAAAATGATGGAAATTTGGCTAAGTCTAGGGAGACTGGGCGCCATACCTCAAGAAGGGCGCCCAATTTCTCATGCCTTAGTTTATTTTTGAGAAATTTCAAAAAAATTACAAGAGAGGAAAAACGCCTTTGCACAAGGCATGAGCTAAATTTAGAGTTTGAGAAGCTGTTTTCAAAGCAAAAACTTATTTAAGGACATCTCTATGCATTATTTTTCATATTTTCTTGCAGGTGCCTTTAAGGAGAAACAGAGCAGCAACTTCAAACCCATATTTTTCAAGTTTCAAGAACCCTAACTTGCTGGTTTCTCATAAAATTTCAGATCAGCAATCAAAGAAGGCCTCCTTTTTCATATTTCTTCATCAAGAACATCAAATTTGTGAAGAAGAAGAAGGTTAATACTATCAATTTTCAGCAAGTTGATTCATATTTGTTCTATCTTCTGAACAAATTGTTGAAGAATTTTCTCTAAGTTGCAGCAGTTGCTTTTATTTTGTATGTCAGGGAAAACTTCAAATTCATCTATTTCTAATCTTTTGGGTCTATGCTAAACCTTCTTTTGGACAAAACCCATATCACAGCTTTTTCAAAGAAACTTAAAGATGTTGCTTTTTCAGTCAGAAGCCAAGGTTTGTAAAATCTAATCAACTGGGTTCATCCAGAATATGCTCAAGAACAATACCCAGATACCAGCTTTTTCTGCTTTTTTGGGAGAAAATTAGGGTTTGTTGCTTTTTCAGTCTTCACTTCATATTTTCAAAAACAGATGATCTGGGTTGGCTTGTAACGAAATTCTAATCAAAACCCATATCTCAAAAAAAATTCCAAAATTTCATCCATTTGAGAAAGAAAAATCAGCAAGCTAAATTTAGAAAGTTTGCTAAAAATTGTCAGAACTTAGGCATGTTTACTGTCAATCTTTAAGTTTTGCAGAATGGAGTACACTCCTGCAGATTTCAAAACCAAATCAATGTTGTACCATGATTTCATTGAAACGACTGAGATGGACTTGCATCATATCAAGCCAGTGTTCAATTTATGTTCTTTAGAGGATGCAGGCAACACCACCATCAGGCATCTTGACCATTTAGGTCTCCTTGCAGCAGCATCCATACCTTTCTCAGTACAGAGCATAGAGTTCATAATTGCTTGCATCAAGCATTATAATCCAACCACAAGGGAAATACAGTCAATTGATGGAAGAATCATATGCAGCCTAAAGCCAGACATGATTGAGAAATGCTTCTCCATTCCACCATGGCCTGGGAGTGTTACCATCAACATAGAAGAATGTAAAAGAATATGGGAAGAGCATCAAGATAAGTACAGCAAGAAGATTGCACACAGGTGGCTGAAAGAGAAACACACCACATTGCCAAAGGACGTTGGAAGAGGACAATTCAAGGATGAATTTTCTATAATAATCACTCTACTCAACCGGGTTACTGGTCAAGCAGATGCAACAAAGTTTCAGCCTTGGATGTTCTACGTTATACCTCACATAATAAAGAAGATTGAGTTCTATGACTGGCCTACATTGATCAGTGATTGCCTTCACCATCAAATAACTGAGTATTTCAATAGACATGCATTCCACATGGTCTCCTACCTAGTCTACTTGGTTGCCTATCAGGGTAAATTCAGAGGGTTATATACAGAGGGTTCTCTAAACATTCAACATGTCTACAATTATTACACTCAGTTGGAGTTCACTGCTACATCACATCATTACAAACGGGTGAATGAAGCATTCTTAATCTACACAGTGCGAGACCTGGACAAGGAGCTACATGTTCGCATTTCATCTGTTGCCAGGGCTGCAATATCAAAATGGGCTGATTGGTTTATTCAATTTGCCACCTTCACTTACCTAAGGGTGTACGGTTATTCAGGAGCTCCTCTTATGTTACCGAGGTATCCATTAGATGAAGTAGTGTATATGGAATTCTTCAGACAGGTATCAAATGTTCACACTCATCTACATAACAAGAAGAAACCAGTCTTCAGCTTTCCTTTTGCTTTAGGTATTTACACTTGTAGATCATCCGCAAAAGCTAAACTAATGGGTAACGAGTTAGACAAATTTGGTCTCAAGCCTTTTAGCGAGAGACGATCATATGATCCCCATGGCTTCTATGCAGCTCAACTTGGTCAAAACTATGCTCATGTGCCCGCACTTGAAGACTTTTGGGCTAATTGCAGAGACGAGTACGAGGTGCGAAGGCGAAGTAATAGTAGGTTAACCCTTCATCAGATGAAAGATTGCTTATCAGAAGACATTGAAGGGTTGTCAGATGATGATGGAGATGTAATTCTCCCAACCTATACTAGAAATCAGGTTGAACAGCAACCTCTTCCACAGGTCAATTGGGCTCACAAAGAATGCAGTACAATGGAAGAAAGGACACGACAAGTGGTAGTGTACAGTAAGACTTTCTTAATCCTTAAAAGAAGAGAGTCCATTCGGGTAGCAGAGCCGCCAAAGAAACATTCATCTCTTCCCTCTTCTTCAAGAGTGCAAACAAAGAACAAAGAAAAAGTTCAGTCTCAAGAGGTCACATAGGGCAGTAGATCAGCGAAGAGTGCCAAGAGGAGGTTGGACTACACAGGAATTGTTATACAGGAGCAGCCTACAGCTGAAACAGAAGTTCCTCAACCAGAGCCCATACTTCAAGAAGAAGTACAACATGATGAGCCTTTGATACAAAATCCTTTACCATCTCCTAGGTCTTTGCCAATTCACATTGATTTGGAAGACGAGGAGATAGAGGCCAATGTTACAATTATTCCTCCCTTGGATGTTAGTAGAGATACCACATCTTGGCTTGAGAGCTCCTTGGGAAGGACGAGAAGAAGGCCTTCATATCAAGTGATTGATGATGACCTCAGAATATATCAGGAAGCACCCAAAAAGAAAGCCAAGAAACAAATGCATTTTGAGAGAAATCTTGAAGGTGAAATGGTCATGGAGACATCTACACCTCTTGAAGATAAAATCAGGGATAAGATGGATGTTGATGATTTCATAATGGTCAAAGCAAACATTGGTAAAAGTACCCGACATGCTAGTATGAGTTTGTTTAAGATGGTAACAGAGAATATTCAAGAAAGAGTGCAGAAGGATGGAGAAGACAAGGCAGCCCTCAAGGCTGAAAATCGTCAACTCCAGTTATACATATCAAATCTTATCCAAGGCACCCCACAAACAACACAGTTGTTGCCACAAGTCTTAGAAACACCAGCTGATCAGCAACAGTTAAGGCAGATAGTTATTTGTGGAAAACAAACTCAAGATTGGATTGAAGAGATCATCAATAAAGGAAAAGAAGTTCTAACACGGGTCTTCCAGTTAAGATACAAAGCTCATGACTTACGTCAAGGTATCTAGGATTTTGAGCAGCTGATAGCCGAGTTCAAGCCAATGCACGAAATCATAATTCCAGATTTAGAGATGGCTTATGGCTCTACAATGGCGAGGGATCATAAAAGACAAATCCTGGAGTGGAAAGAAAGTCACCTTTTCAAGGTAAATACATATGCCAGAATATCTGAGGAGTTTGCAGTGTATAAATAAAGAGTCATCGATACTCTTAGGTTCATCAGAGAATTTGTTGCAGCAATTCCTTGTCAGTATTGCCTTGAGGATGGTTCATACATTGGGCTTGACGTAGTCCAAATAGAGTTTCAGAGTGTCTTGCATAGCAGCGATAGCTGTGTTGGAAGAATGAAGATGATTTCCATGATGTCAGCACAGTTTGAGAAAGCGGCCAATGAGAGTGAAGATTTCTTGAGATCTATTACAGATGGCGAAGAAATCTTGGAAAAGCGGCATTTTGCTATTAATAGCATCAACACTCCTACTACAGATGAAGTTGCCCGCTTTTTAGTGGATGTGATCGAGATTTAAATCTACTTTCTTCTAGAAGCTTCTTCCACCCTTTCTTTCTATTCTTGTCTCAATTCTTATCCATTCTTTAAGGATAGGAAGAAAACAATTGTAACAAGTTGTCACAAGTTGGCACTTTCCGTTTTAGATGCTTTCTAGGGTTTAGATGTTTTAATCTTAATCTAGATTTAGAAATAAAGCTTGCATGTTGGCAAGTAGTAGTTGTAAAAGCAAGGAGATTTTAGGGTTCCCTAGTCCTCTGCTTAGTTATAAGTAAGAGCAGTGTCTGCTCATTTTTTTTTAACCGTGCTTGTGATAACAGAATCACTGAGCTTATGCCTTCATGTTTGTTATCGTCTAGTGTCAGTTCACTTTATGTAAAGAGCAAGTTTGCATGCCTCCTTAGCTGCAAATCCTTGTTTAGTGCATGTGTTATGTGTCAATTATAATCAGGTTGATCGCATGTTGCAAGCATATTGCTACAGCTTGCTGTCCCGAAATTGTTATCTTTGTTTCAGAAGTTTGAGTAAATAAAATCTTGAACCTTGCTTTGCTGCCCTCGATATAAATATCTCAGATTTCCATTTATTGTTTTTTGTTAGAAGTGTGAGGAAATAAAATCTTGAAGCTTGTTTTGCTGCTCCTGAAATAAAAGTCTCATATTTTCATAATACTTTTATGATCTCTTTTTCAGCTTGCTTAAAATGTACGTTGAAGAAAAGTTCGTTTAAGTATCTTTGTCAGAAATCAAACTCGTCCATTTCTAAACTCTCTTGCTCTGTGTTTACTTGAGAGGGTAGAAATGTTTTAAGCGTAGGTTAAGTTGTAGCTGTCTAAGTTTCATTAAAGGGAAAACCTCAACTGCAACATCTAGTGTTCTATACCTTGTGTTCTCACAGCTGAACCAAAAAGATAGGCGTAATTAAGTTTAGATTACTTTCTTTATGCAACTCAGCAAAAGAGGGAGCTTCCCCTCTTGTTGACGTGTGTTTTATGACAACACCAACACAGAATAAAATGTCCAACGATCACTCTATTCTCTCTTGATCAAAGTATCCCACATGCTAAGATTGCGTGAAAGTTCATGCGTTCAACTCCAAGGTTCCTTTTATTGCGAATAGACTCAGTTGGCTGATGTGAATATACTAGGTATTCCAAGGGGACTTACGTAATTGTTCAATTAAGTGAAGCAGATAAAAGATTTTGACTATGATGCTCTGATATCTGAACTAACCCGGAAATGCTGAATTTAAAGGGATAAGGGGTAGGAATTCTACAATCTACTTCTAAAGGGTGGAATGTGGGGATCAACCTAAACAATCTTTGAACCAAACCCTGCTTTGCCTCCCTTCGAACAAACTCCACAAAGTCGGTGCAATCTTCAAAGGATGAGAAAAGTGTTCAAATCATGACACAACATGTTCATACCATCACAACGATGCATATGGACGTATGAGCCACAATCGAAGTTAAGTGCTATTACTCCAGTTGACCACGCAAGGCAAACTTACCGTCAGCAAGCTCGCTAGTGGTATGGACGAGAGAAGACTTGCTCAAATTGAATGTCACACTCCACAACTAACAACTACTTGCATAAAATGAAAGTCTATTTTACTCTATCTACTTTGAATTGGAAAGATAAAATGGCCTTGCTAGCTACTCATAACAAAAGAAGAAATCACCAAGCAATGAAACTCTTTGTATTATGAAAAGTGTTCACAACAACCGTTTACAAAACTTTCAAAAGAAAGTTTTCTTCCCTCCTCAATCTAAGCTAACTTCTAAGCTAATCACTATATGCCTTCTACTCTCTAGCTCTGATTCAACTCTTGATCTAATTCTAATTCTAATCCATTTACAAATGAGGGGGGATGCCTCTTTTATAGCTAGCCCATTTCAGTGGACAGCTCAGATTCAATTACAATGAAGGGCTCAGATTGAGCCACATATGCCCTAATTAGGGTTTTTGCCCTAAAAATCGCCACAGAGAGGGGTGGGGCAATAAATGAAGGGAAGATTCTCCACTCCTCCGCAGGAACCACTATGAGCAATTAATGCCCACTATCATCAGAAGATTCTCGTCCAAAAACGTGTTCCCACTGTCTACCTGCCACTTTTGTTGCGTTAGGAGGAGGCAACAACACTTGGTTCAAATCCTCCTTGCAAAAGCTCTTCTTCGTTAAGTCCTCCTGTTGCTTTCATTCCTGGATGCATTTTTCTCTTGTAACTTTCACATTTCTTCAACTCACTGCCTTGGGCATATTTAGCCCCTTTTGCACCATGTCCTCAATGCCTTAGACAAATCTTCAATGCCTTTTCCTTTTCCAAAGTTGTAATGTTGTCCATCTTCATCGCCTCAAGTCCTCACGCCTTGGCTTCGGCGTTCATCCTGCCAAACAAAAGAAGAGCATTAAAACACTTATAATATAGCTTCACTTTACTTACCTAATCTCCACGTTCTGACTTCCAAGGTCTGCATGACCTCTGGATTTGATAAAATTCATCACTTTCCTAGCAAACTTTCGTCATGAGTGCATGGTGTTCATTTCATGAGGTTGTCTTCAAAGGCAAATCCACCACCTTGTGCCTAGAGTTTGTGCCCTAGAAATTATTTCACCTTGAGGACGCATTTGAATGCTTGGTGTTCGAGCTTCATTTTATCTTTGAATTCCTCCATGCCTTAGAGAAATTTCATCTCTACCCTGTGAGTGTGTTTGACCCCTTAGACAATTTTATCTGCTTTATAAATTTCATCCATTGTAATCTAGGCGCTCACTTTGACATCACCAGTCGAGGCAAAAATTTCTTTTATTTGCCTTGGAAAATATATTTTCGCCTAGGAAATTCATCAACAGGCGCCAGGCTAAAATCTCTGTCAAAACAACACGAGCAAGGTGTGAAAAAGATTTAAATCATCTCCCAGTGGGAAATGTTCAATACCCAGAAGAAAATTTCCTTAAGAAATCATCGTTTTCATGTGTATCCGGACAAAGGGGTAAGTTTAATTTTTATTATTTTTAAAAAATAATAAAAATTGCTAAGGTTTACTCCATTTTAATTTTGGCCGCACTTCACACTTGCAGTCTTCATTTTTCCTGCCTTGGCATTTTTCTTTATTTTGCTGAAGAAACTCCCTCCTGTTCATGGGCATATTTCATCTTGCCTTTGGAAATTTTAACATCACCCCCTAGGTATATTTTCATTTTCTCCTTAGAAATTTTATTTTAATCAACTTACCCCATGCATTTATTTTCACTTTACCTTTCCACGCCTAGACTTCCTTTTTCTATACTTAGCAATTTTCCCAACTTCCTTAGAGCGCATTTTGAAGGGTCCTCTTTCATTTTGACTTGGGTAAATTTCTCATGCCTTTATTCCTTGCTGGAGTTGGGCACACTTACCCCTTTGAGTCTTTGTTTCTCATACTTAGGTGTTTTCCTCTTATTACATCATATGAGCTGGGCGCGCTTTGGAGCTCTTGCTTTTATTTCTACCTCATGAGCGGGGCGTATTTCATACCTTTTGCATTTTTTATTCTAATGCCATAGGCATATTTGACTGGCAACATCAACTTGGGCGCCAATAGCTTCTTGCACTTTCATTTTAAAATGCCTTAGGCATTTCTCATTCCTTGCTGGAGGTGGGTGCATTTTACAGCCCCAACCTTTGTTTCCATGCCTTAGGAATATTTTAGCCTTCCATTTACCTTATGGACGCAAATGAGGTAGGCTACTCTCATTTCTCATATTTGCACGTTTTTTTTCCTTCCCATGCCTTAGCATATTTTCCTTTTGCAAGGTGGGCGCATTTTCACTTGTGAGCTTTTGTTTGATGGGCGCATTTCATGGGGTGAGCTTTCATTCCCCATGCCTTAGAATATTTTTTTGAAGTCACCTCTTCAAGGTGGGTGCATTTACATGATTGAACTTTCTTTTGAGGGTGCAAATGGCATGTGAAGCTTTTGTTTCATGCCTTAGAAATTTTATAAGTCCCCACATCCTCCTTGGGCGCATTTGAATGGGTCTTCTTCTATTTTCATCATGGGCGCATTTCCATGGTGGAGCTTTGACTTGAGGGCGCCTTTTCATGTGGGTTCTTATTTCAACACTTAGGATATTTTATATGCCAACATCTCAACCTTGGGCGCATTTTAGAGGGTCTACTCTCATTTGGGGCGCAAATGAGAGGTCTTCATTTTATTCCATGCCTTAGTAAATTTCAAAACCCCCATGTTACCTTAGGCGCATTTTGATGTGCAAGCTTTCACTTTTGCCTTATGAGTTTTCAAAGACTTTTCATTCCTCCTTGGGCGTATTTACATGGGGTAGCTTTGATTTCTAACACTTAGAAATTTTTATGCTTGCTCATTTCCCTTTGGGCGCATTTTAGCCTGCTTACTTTCATTTTAAACACTTAGGAAAATTTCCAAGTTGCTTCACCTTGATGGGCACATTTTGATGTGCAAGCTTCCATTTTGACTTGAGGGTGCCTTCTGATGCCGAAGCCTTTGTTCTATACTTAGAATATTTTGGCCCCTCCAACTTGCCAGTTTTCACATTCTATTTTTAGTAAGTCCTCACTTTTTTGACTTCCACAGCTTCGTTTGTCGTGAAATTTTCACCATATGATCCTTGCAGTCTCATGATCTTGTTTTCGCCAGTCCCTTGCTCTGACCTGCTATTTATAGTAAGTTCCAAAGTTGCCTGACTTTTGTAGCTTTGTTTGACTTGAAACTTGCTATGCCTGTTCCTGATAACTTGAGTGCCCTGTTCATACCTATCTCTGGCACAGACCTGCTAGTTATAGCCTTGAAATGACTTACTAAAAATAGTAAGTTCTCTGAATTCGTTCAAATTTTGCCAGTAGGTACCTTGAAGTATGCTGATATCGGTGGGGTATTTCATTCTGACAATTTCTGAGTTTCGCCCCCTATAAAAGTGGAAACCCTAATCTTGACTTGCATGTACCCTGAACGGTCTCCGTTTGACTTCGTTTTCATTGCATGTCGTTATGCTTGTTGAGCTAAAGTGTTGGGTAGCTGCTGGACTGAAGTGCTATTTATAGTGAGTGTCCGGAAAGCAGTCTATCTGATATCGGATGAGTCTGCATGTCACAGTGCTCGTGGGATCTCAAAAAACCCAAAAAAACCTAGAAAACTGGTCAACATGCGAGCACTGGCTAAAAATAGTAAGTCCCTGAGAACTGACCCATTCTATTTGCATGTCATATCACTGCGAAGCTCTCGCAAAACCCATATGTAATGTCCGAACATGCATTGAAAAACTCTGCATGCAAACCCAAAAAATAGCCTCTGAAGGTTGTACTGCTGAAAGTCCTCATCTTGATTTGCATGTCACACCATTGCGAAGGTTTTGAAAAACCCAGATCGATCCTCCAATCATGTATTGGAAAATCAAATGTTTAAACCCTGAAAATGGCCTCTGAAGGCTGAACTGCTAAAAATAGCCAGTTGTCTGAATTTGTTCTAATTTCATGTGTAGGCACCCTAAAGTTGCCCGGACATGCTCAAGTAGTTAGAATCTCGAAATCCTGAGGAAAAGAGCTCATATTAGGTACTTACTAAAAATAGTAACTTGTCAGATCTTAGTGAAAATTCAGTGGGAATCTGCTAGAAGCATCGTGATAGCAATGCCAAGCTCATATTTCAATTTGCCAACTCAATTTGGCCCCAAACAAGCCTGCAGAATGAAAACCCTAATTTCACAGACTTAGCTAAAATTTCCAATTAGGTCAAATGATAGGACATCCCCGGAAGGACAAAAAGATCAAAAGAGAGAGACACAAAACAACTCAAAACCAAAGCCAAAATACCAAAATGGAGCAAAAATTGGGGGTCCCCATTTGAATGGGGCGATGTGTGAAAAGGTCACAACACCTCCTAATTCGAAGAGCAGTTTACTGCACATAGTTGTTTGTTTCCAGAATGCATTCCAAACGTGCGATTTGAAATGCCAACACTTTCAGATGCCTTACATACAATCATTGGATGCGAAATACTTCCAGTCACGCAACGAATCTATCATCCAGTCGGTGGGATTCATCGTTCACCGGTAACGGCAATTTGAAGCATCAAATGGTAAAATGGAGAAATGGCAGTCTGGAATCATTGCATCAATTTAATCAAAGGCAACTAATTTTTTGAGGTGTCAAACGTTGATTTTAGCAGTTGCAGCTCCCAGCAGACATTTCATCCCTGCTATACAGGCTTCGCAGTGGATATCTCAACTCAATCACTGGTTCACTCAGTCACCCGAAAATCAGAGCTGAACATGGTCAACTGTAACTTTGCAATCAGCTATAAAATAAGAGTTAGTAAAAAATTCAATAACTCTTGCAAATGGATGCCTAGAAGGTCAAATTTGGACTTTTCGGAATCAACGAAGTTTGCCGAGTGCATCTAGATGCTGTGTTTTTTTTGCTAATTGATTAAAATAATATTTTAATATTTGTTTTGCATGCATTGATATTAAATGGCAATTTTTCTCAAATTGGCGCCTTGTTAATATTAAATCTTAAATTTGCATGTTAGAACAAGTTGATATTTTATTATTATTTTAATCCTCGGGACTCAAAGTCAGTATCAATTCAGCTGGAGGGGGTCCAATCGAATTCTTTCTTTCAAAATCAAGGTTTAAGATCTTGCAGTCTTGCTTTTATGGTATGATTTTGCTCTATTTACACAAGTATGGCGTCCATTTCTACTCATCCAACTTAGCAAATTCGAATTTCCTTCAAAGTTGGGCGAATTTTCATCAGCGCTCAAGTTCAAAAGCATCAAAAATATTCTTTTGCAGGTGCAAGTCCAAATTCATCAGTAGAATTCAAGGCAAAGTGGTGATTTTGACAGAAGAAGATAATAAAATAATTAAAAAACCTAAAAAACGTCTTTCTTCTTTTCTAAATTCTTCCATTTTATCGTCTTAAATTCTCTCGCATGTTTGAAGAATTCGCATTTTTGGCAAAACAAATCATCTAAGTCAATTCAGAATAGCCTCCTCAGTAAAACCCATGTGCTAGAATTTTTTAAGAAAATTTGTTCCAGAGCATCAGTTCATGAGGCTCTGATTTTCTCAACTGAAATTCCTTTGCATGGTGGAGTAAACATCAAATTTTCACATTTCTGACGTTCAAAGTTAAGTTGTCTTAGAATTATTTTCTAAGCAAAACCCATATCTCAAAATTTTCGACGAAAATCGGCCTCCGATGAGCTATTTTTAGCCTCAGCAGGCTATTTTTAGCTTTCCAGAAAAGTTGTCAGAATATAGTCGTGTTCACAGTCAACGGGCGAGTTTTTCAGAATGCAGTACACTCAACTTGAATTCAAGACCAAGTCAATCTTGACTCATGACTTCATTGGGACTATTGATACGAATCTACATAAGGTGCTTCCAAAAGCAGTTTTAGATCCACTCAAGATAAGAGATCTGATAATTCAGAACATTCAGTAGTTCGGGTTACTTGAGGCCGCTTCCATACGTATCTTAGTTCATTGCATAGTGTTATACCCAAAATGAAATTTTTGGCATTCTGCTTAAATTGAGCTAAACAATGTATAAATGCCATCGAAAGTATATTTTAGGTCAAACCAAGCATAAAATCTTTGTGGGTTTCTGTCAAGGAACCTATGGTTAAAATTCTGGAAAACTGAAAATTAGGGTTTTATGCCCCTATATTTAGGGAAGCCCTTAAAAATAGGACCTTCCCAGAATGATTGAAAATGATTTTGATAGGATTAATTGACTTCACGATCACACTGATCAAGTCAGAATCATCAAAAGGCATGTTTTACTCTGGTGGGTCTATTCTCATTTTTCAAGAACAAAGTTAGGAACTCCGTAGCCATTAATGGCAGATTGGCCAGTACCAAGTGTTGAAAGCTAAACCTCAAAAGCTCCAACGAAGAAGCCATGGAAGAAAAGGTAAAAAAAAGATGTTATAGCGAGGGAGTTTCTCAAAACGAAAAAGGCCAAAATTTGGCTAACTCTAGAAGGTGTACATTTTTCTGCCAAGGCAAAACACAACCTTAGGGTGAAAAAGGCGCCCCTCTTGAGGAAAGGCGCCCTTGGATCCCAGAGGGCAAATCATGTCACTTTGCATCTTCAACTCAGTCGTCCTCTTCACTTTCATGTTGGCTCGACAACGAAACAATCAACAAAATCATCTGATTCAGGGATCATTGCCCAATCGTCAGCAAAGTTGGGAGGATCCATCAGCAACAAAGATGACAAATCAGAGAGCTTCATGGTAAAAGCGCCCCTGCTAGCCAGGGGCGCCCCTTAGTTACAGACACCAGATGAATCCATCAACTATAACTTTATACATACTATCTTTTCAGCTTCCTCCCAGCTATGTGATCAATCTGACAGCAGGTTTGCAAGACACGCCAAACGATCAAACACTGAGATCAAGCAGAAAAAGCCAGAATTGAAGAACTGGAAAGACAAGCCAGAAACTGGCTAAGGCATTGCCAAAAGCTCCCCTCTTGAAGAAAGGCGCCCTTCTTTGAAGGCATCCAGATTCAGTCAGAATCTTCACTGCCTCCCAGGATGACCTTCTAAGCTATGACCAGTCTTGTCAGTGGAACTATCAGCAAGAACTTCTAACAAATCAATCATCTGATGTAGAAGGTCAAAAACAAGCATGTTCACAGCAAAGATAAAACCAACCAAAAGCTAAAAGCGCCCCTGCTAGCCAAGGGCAGCCTTAAGTTGGAGGGATCAAAAATTGCCATCTCCAACTGAGAATTCAGTCATCCTGAACAGGACCAAGCTAGCTACCCAATGCATCATCAAGTAGAGTCATCTGATTCATCCAGCATTGAGAACATCAGATCAAAGCAAAGGGGATCTAAGAAGGTCAAAACGAAGAACACTCAACGAAAATTGACTAAGGCATTGTCAAAAGCGCCCCTCTTAAGGAAAGGCACCCTTTATTCTAGAGGCCTAAACTCAGTTTTCTGAATTGATCTCTCCCTGACATACTTCATCAGGTCAATCCCACCTCAACAACAGAACTACCAGCCATTGACAGGGATCAACTGAGCAACCTGAATCAGAGATCAAACGGAGGCACTTCAACTTGCAAAATGGACAAAAAAGATCAACTTCAAGGAGGGACGCCTAAAAGAAGTCAAAGCAAAAATGTTGACTTGAGTTAGCAAATTTGGAGGCAAAAAGAGGCCAAACATTCCACAATCAGTGGAAATCACCTTTTGGAACTCCAAATTAGACCTAAATCATGAGTTGTCAGCCATACTTGGTGGATCTCAACCCTAACCATCATATATTCTTGCTAGGCGTCCCATTCTTAATTATTCTTTTGCAGGTTGAAGGATAAAACAACAAATAGCTCCCAAGAACATATTTTCAAGATCTGGCAAAGGTTCTAGACAGATCTTCAATATTTCTGAAGATCAGTGGCAACAAAAGTATTCTTCCCTGAGGATTGTTTCCAGAAGCAGATTATTGCAAAGTGGTAGTTTATAACTTCCAATCCACCTTCTATCTACTTCATCTATTTTTGTCTACATTTCTTTGCATGTCATAGGAAACGACAGATTACTTCAGATCTGACCAACTGGGCGTGATCAATGCATTTTTCCAACAAAACCCATCTTTTCAGATTTGCCAAAATCAGCAAAGTTGTTGCCCCTATTTTTAAGGATCTTTCCAGAAAAGTCTCCAAATCAAAAAACCAAGGAACTGGGTTTGTTCAGCTTCCAAGCACGAACAAAACCCACGTGCCAAATTTTTCCCGAAAAAATACTTTTCGGCAGGCGCTATATTTAAGGGTTTCGGAAAAGTGTCGGAACAAGGTCAAGTGCCAAGTCAATCTTTAAGTCTTGCAGAATGCAGTACTCCCAGGTGCAATACAAGACCAAGACGGTCTTGTATCATGATTATCTGAAAACAACTGACACTAACTTATGGCAGAACAATCCAGAAATCAGTTCTGAGGACTTGGAGGGAATAAACCAAATTACACTACAGAACATTGAAGAGTTCGGCTTATTCCAAGCTGCATCAATTCCTATCACTTTACAGAGCATTGAGCTTGTAACTTCTTGCATAAAGCATAACAACCCTACTACAAGAGAAATCCTATCAGTGGACAGAAAAGTGATTTGCAGCTTAAAGTCGAAGGATATAGAGATATGTTTTGCAATTCCACCATGCCCTACCAGGAAGGTCGTATCTGTGATAGAATGCGAAAAGGCATTTGAGGCTTCAAGGGACGAGTGTTCACTTATAATGGCTGAACATTGGTTAAAAACGAAAAAGACCAGCTTGCCCAAATTGGTTGGGCGAGGAGAATTCAAAGATGAGTATGGAGTGTTAATCACTCTACTCAACAAAGTCATTGGACAGGAAGAGGGAAAATCCTTCCAACCGTCGATGTTCTATATTATTGGCAAAATAATCAGTAGGAAAGAACACTACGACTGGACCTCTCTGATCAGTGATACACTCCACCAACAATTTACCAGGTTTCTAGAAGACCACTATATCCACGTGTTCCTACTTGATAGCCTTCCAAGGCGATTTCGGAACATTAAACACTGTGGGAACCTTGGGCGTGCAAAAGGTCCAAGAATACTTTCCTCGCCTTGAGTTCACTCTAGCGGAAAGACATTTCAAGAAGATGAACGACCTTTTCACTATGCACACCGTGCGTGAGCTAGACCATGAGATGCATGTCCGTATTTCACCACCAGCCAAGGCGGCAATGGTGGATTGGGCGGATTGGTTCATCCAATTCCCCACTTTCACCTACATATGCGTGTACGGCTACAATGGCCACCCCGCCATGATTCCACGCTACCCCTCAGATAGGGTAGTGTTCATGGAATTCTTGAGGCAGTTGGCCGAAGTTCATTGCTACCTTTTCCTAAAGAAGAAGTGTGCTGCAAACTTTCCTTTTCAGATGGGATTCTACAGATGCAGGACTGTAGCCGATGCTAGGTTGATAAGCCAAGAAATAGTGAGATTTAATCTCAAGCACCTCATTGACAGGAGGTCATCATATAATCCCAGAGGAATCTTCGCAACACATCTCGAGCAAAGATCATCCCATGAACCTTTCGTGGAGGATTTTTGGGTCAACTGCGAAGATGAGTTCGAAGTGAGAAGAAGGAACTATAGCAGATTCAAGCTCTCGCAAATTGCAGAATTCATGTCAGAGGACATCAAGGGCTTATCTGATGATGAAGAAGAGGTCATCCTTTCTTCCTTCTTCACAGGTCAAGTAAATGCACAACCACTCAGCAAAGTAGACTGGTACGCAAAAGAGAGTACGTCTATCGAGGAAAGAACTGGAAGAGTAGTTCGACACAGTAAACTCTACCTTGACAGTAAAAGCACAAGGAAGGTAGTACTTCCGCGATCAAAGCCGCCAACGGTTCAGTCTACGCTACCTTCCTCGTCTAGGAGGAAACCCAGGCAGAAGAAGATGAGCATTCTTCAAGAAGGAATGCGAATGTCAGGGAGCACATGGGGACGAAGAAGAATTGCTAGTACAAGCCAGCAAGAGGTAGCTACACCAGAGCCAGTGATTGAAATAATCGCTGCAGAGATGGAATCCATTGTAGAAGAAGTTGCAGCAGAAGTGGTGCTTGTGATAGAAACAGAGCCACCAGCTTCACCACCATCACAGAGGTCGCAAAGTCCCATTGATTTGGACTTGCCACCACGAGGCATTGCCATGGCACAGTCTCGTTCTTCCAGTATTCAGGGGTCCTATGTTCCTCCTCCCAGCGAAGCTAGCCGAGATTCTATCTGGCTAGAAAGCTCGCTTGGAAGGAAAAGGCAGAGACCTTCTTATCAACTTGACTTTTCTAAATTCCACCATGTCCCACAAGACATGCCGGCAAAGGAGTTGAAGAAGCAGGCACATGAAGAGAGGAATGCAGAGAACGAGGTTGTCATAGAGACTGCTGCCCCACCTGAAGACAAAGACATACACAATGTGAGGGTTGAGGATTTCACGCTTTCAAAGGTGAACCATGGAAAGACCACTCGACAGGTAGAGGCAAACCTTCCCGGAATCGCCTCAGCGAGCATCAAGGAAAGGATGAGAAAGGATGGACAAGACAAAGCAGCCTTGAAGGCTGAAAACCATCAACTAAGAATGTACATTACTAGTTTGATGCATGACACTCCAAACCTCTCGGCCTTGCCTCAAGGACTATTGGTTCTCCCAGCTAAAAGAAACCATCACCACTTGATCACATACGACAAACACTTGAGATGTCAAGTGGATGAGTTTGTCGTCAAAGGAAGGTGTGTATTAGCAGAAGCATATCAGCTGAGAGACAGAGCACATGTACTTCGATCAAAAATCCAGCAGTCAAACTTGAAGGCAACTCAAGAGAGGCTAGGAGAGGAAGCGACAGTTGTTGATCTGCAACAAGTATATGAATCAGTTACAACCATTGAGAACAAACGCCATCTCTTTGAATGGAAAGAATAGGTGGCATACAAGGTGAGAGCCTAAGATGCCAATTTAGTGGAGCTGATTGATTATAGATGATTCATTGCTAATATTATCAACTTGGCAAGAACGTTGGTAATATCCTTCCCTGAGTTAGAAAATCAACGAGAAGGAGGAGAATATGTTGAGCTCGAAACGGTACAGAGACGGTTTCAAGACGTCATCCATGGTTCATTCCTTGAAGATCCTAATGGTTGCAAATTATCCAAAATTGCAGCCTTATCTATCCAGTTGGATGAAGCAGTTGCTCAATGTATAAACTATCAACAGCAGCTTCTGACAAGTGAAGAAATGCTTAGACGCCACACAGTCATCTTGAGAAGCATTAATTGCCCGAGGGCCGAAGAGGTCAACGACTAGATAGAGACTTTGTTGACCAGTGGTGAAGAGGTGTAAAAGCACTAAGGAAGGACGTCCTACCCTCCAAATAGCATTAAATATGGCTGAAGTCAACTTGATGCACCTTTCCAAGTTGACTCCAGATGTCCACAAATCATGCATGTCAGATCCCACCGATCTAGGATGTCAAATTGACTTCCACGATTTATGGATCTCAAATCTCCTCAAAAGGTGGATGTCTATTTGGAGACACATTTGTAACATAAGTTCACTTTTAGTTAGGTGTCAGTCAACTGAGGTAGACTCCCAGTTTGACTCTTGTATAGTATCAATTAACTGAAGTAGTTTTCTAGTTAACTGTTTGCTCACCTAATTTTAGACATAGAAATAAATCTTACTAATTGGCAAGAACTATTTGTTAAGTCAAGGAGATTTTAGGGTTGCCTACTCCTTTGAGTCTCTATAAATAAGAGCCTTAGGCTCATTATTTGTTTAACCTTTATTTGCTAAGCAAAATTGTTGCGCCATTGTTGCCAGAGTTAGCTTGTTTATATCTGTTCACTCTTGGATGAGAGTTCGTTGGTTGATCGCAATTGTGCATGATTTCGTGCCTTTGTTGTCCCGACCTTTGTAATTCTTTGGAGAAAGCTTGAAGAAATAAATCAGAAGGCACATGCTTGCTTGGTCTAAATACTTGAGTCTATTCAAAGTCTTGTTTTAAATAGTGCATTGTTTCAATCTCCTCCTTGGATATTTTGTCATTGATCATTATCGTGTGATGTTGTTTAATGATTTGTCTTTCAGCCTACACTTTGGACAGATGTCGTCACCTCCTCGGGAATCCTGTTAGTCAGGTCATCGTACCTTGTTGTTTCCAGTGAGTTGTTTCCAAGCCTACACCTCGGATAGGGGTTCCTCCTCCTTGGCAAGTCTCAGATCCAGTTTACCGTAAAAGAGTGTTTATTTGTATCAAGCCTTATCTTGGTTTATATCCGAGAGTTCAGAGCCTCGGCCATATTCTACTAAGACGGAGGGTTCAAGTAATCCAACCCATCCATTTCGCTCCTACGCCCTCATGCTCTGTTTATCTTGAGGAGGTACGATAGTTGAGAAGCTTAGTTAGTCGTAGTTAAGATCTGCAGAAACCAGAGAAAAGCTTAGCTACGGCGCATTGTGTTTATGCACCCTTGTGTCCTGCCGCTAAGTAAAAAAGATAGGAATCTTAGTATGCCTCTTTTTTACATAGAAAATCAGCAAAGACAGATCTTCCTCTCTATAATCCGAAGAGCATGTACTAACACACTTGCAATAGTTGTCTGTTTCCAATAAGCACTCCAGAGGTGCTAATTGAAATGCCAACACATAGAATTCGTAATGTCTTGTGTTAAGCATTACAATTCTGCTGCATGTGAGATACAGTCAGTAGATGGGTGAGTTATTTGCAGTCTCAAACCCTTGGATATCGAGAGAAGTCTAGGAAGTCTAGGTATTCCTCAAAATCCAAATAGTCTGGTCATTTCCATGAATTACAATGAGCGAGCATTCAATGCTGAGATGGATAAGTGTCAAAGTAAGATGACAAAGAAATGGTTAAAACAAAAAAAGACCAAGTTGCCGAACAATGTAGGTTGCTGTGAATACAAGAATGAGTACACAATTCTGATTACACTTCTTAATCGTGTCTCAAGTCATGCAGATGCAAATAAGTTCCACCCTTGGATATATTATATCATTGGTCGAATCATCTCTGGGAAATAACATTATGACTGGGCATCCTTCATCAGCAACGCTCTTCATGAGCAAATCACTGGTTTCCTAGTTGAACACCAATTTCACATGTGTTCTTACCTCGTATACTTGATTGCCTATCAGGGTCAGTTTAGAGGGTTGAACACGATGGGCATGCTCAGTGCACAGAAAGTCTATCGTCACTATGATCAGCTTGAATTCACGAAGGCTGAAAGACATTTCAAACATGTGCATGAGGCTTTTTTGACATATACAGTGAGAGACTTGGACTGGGAATTGCACGTTCATATCTCAGCGGTTGCTAGAGCAGCAATGGAAGATTGGGTGGACTGGTTCATTCAGTTCCCTACAAACACCTACATCCGTGTCTATGGATACACAGGAAATCTAACTATGCTTCCACACTATCCTTCGGATAAGACAGTGTTCATGGAGTTCCTAAGGCAACTATATGATGTTCACAAACGTTTGCGCCACAAGCATAAACAGGCTGCCAACTTTCCAATGCAATTCATAATCTATTGGTGCAAGACAGCAGTTGATGCTAAAGCTACAAGACAGGAGTTAGAAAATTGCAAACTCAAGTACCTTGTTGACACACGCACCTATGATCCTTGGGGTCATTACGCAACACGTCTTGGTAGTCGCTCTTATCATAAACCTACAATGGAGCATTATTGGGTAAACTGCGAGGATGATTTTGAGGTACGCGGACACAACTATAGCAGGTTCTCTCTCCCGCAAATATCTGTCTTCTTGGCAGAAGAGGTGGGAGGTTTGTTAGAAGATGAGGGAGATGAACTTCCTCAGTTTTTCAGAGAGCGGGTTGATGGACAACCACTGCCGACTGTTGATTGGTACACCAAAGAATATTCATCAGTGAAGGAGAGATCGAGCAGAGTCATTTAGAATAGTATGCTCTATCTCGAAAGCAAGAGGACCAGGAGGGTAACTATGCCTAGAATAGAGCCGCCACCAATGGGAGTTTCACTACCTTCCTCATCTAAACCCAAACAGAAGAAGAGGAGTAACCCTCCTAAGAAGAATTCAGTGCCTGATAACTCAAACGGAAAGGCACTTGTTACTGAGACACACATGAAGTCTGTCAAAGAAACAATTCAGAGTTTTCTATAGCCTGAGGTTCAGCCATGCATGTCGTCACCAATACCAGAGCAGCTCCAGTTCCAATTCACATCGATTTGGACTTGGACTCGCCATCTCGCAGTAACACCTCTACATGTTCACTCTCGTCAGAGCCCCCCATTACTAGTACAGATCATTCTAGTGGGATTAGTCGGGATTCATCTTGGCTTGAGAGTCAGTTGGGAAGAAAGAGGAGACAGCCATCTTATGTGCTTGATCATTCAGATTTCGATCATGCATATCAAGATGAACCTGACAAGAGGATCAAGAAACAAGTCCACGTAGAGAGGAATGCAGGTAAGGAGATCATCGTTGAGACTGCAGTACCTCCAGAAGATAAGAGTCTGAACGAGGTTGAAGCTCAGGATTTTGAAGTGATTACAGTCAACTTTGGTAGGAGCACTCACCAGACAGAGATTGATCTCTTACAGGTTGCAACAGATAGCACAAGGGATAGGATGATTAAAGATGGAGAAGATAAGTCATCTCTCAAGGCTGAAATCCAGCAGCTTTTTCAATACATTTCTAGCCTTGTACACGAAACAAGAAATGCTATCACCTCACTCCCGCCGATGTTAGAACCACCAACAGAATAGGGTCAGCTTGATCACTTGGTTGCATATGGAAAGCGTTTGGATGATTGGGAGGAGTTTGTTACTAGAGGCCACTTTGTGCTTTCAAAGTTATATCAGTTGCGGTACAATGCACGCAAACTTCGTCTACATCTTCAGGATGAGGAGCGTGACTTAGCTATTAGTAGACCCAGAGATGAGATCCTGATTGCTAACCTGGGGTTGTCATATGAATCAGTCACAAATGCAGAGATAAAGAGGCTATTTACACTTGGAGGACACAGTTGATCTTCAAGGCAAAGATAGAAGAAACAATAGCATCAAAGTTGGCTAAGAGCAGAGAGCACATCACTAGTGCACTCCGTTACGTGAGAACCTTCGTGTCTCAAATACCATGCCAGTATCAGCCTGTAGGTGGTGACTATGTTGAGCTTATTGACATTCAATCAGAGCTTCAGGAACTCATTCACGGTATTTTCAGTGGGGAAACCATTGGCTGTAAGATGAATCAACTTACAATCATGATAACATTGTTTGATGAGGCAACCAAGAGTAAAGGCAAGTTCCAGTGTCAGATCACAAACGGAGAAGACATGCTGCACAAGCACGGTATACTTCGGCGGAGCTTCAGTACCCCAAATGGTGACGTAGTCAACAACCTCGTGGATGGGTTAATTGCTCGAGATCAGGGCCAGTAGACTTCAGTTCTCACTTTTCAGGATAGATTTCAGTCACGGCAGTTAACTCGACACTTCTTTCTGGGTTAACTTGTTGTCTCACATTTCACGCATGTCTATCTTGGAAGTATCTTTGTTCACTTGGAGTTTCTTTTAGAATTTTACGTTAACTGATGGTAGTATTCCAGTTAACTTGCTTTCAATAAAGACATGCTTGCACATTGTCCATTTAGATTAGATGTACCGGTTAACTGATGGTTGTTTTCCAGTTAACTCTGTAGTTTTTTTATTAGGGTTTAGCAATAAAATCTTGCATGCATCGCAAAACTGTAATTGACTCAAGGTGATTTTAGGGTTGCCTACACCTTTGATGTCTATAAATAAGAGCTTTCAGCTCATTTGTAATTAACATTTTCTTGATAGCATACATGTTGCACCCACCTTGCCTGTAGTATTGCTATTATTGTATCTGTTCAAGAACTTTTGCATGAGAGAGTAACATATGATGTGCCACCTTGCCTGTAATATTACCTATTTTGTATTTGTTCACAAGTATTTATTATGATGATGAATTGTTATCCCACTTAGGTTTCATGCAGCTATTATGGTGAATGCTTACCTTAGTTAAATATAGTGGCTAGTTTGATCATAGATTGTACGCATGTCTCGCCTATGCAATTTACTGTCCTAGTTGGCTATCCTTTATGTTTTGTTATCAATAAGCCTATTCAAATTGAGCAAATTGTTGTGCCACCTTGCCTTCACATTGAGAATCTGTACCTAAAGCTTATCGTGTGTTGTGTGTGTCAATAAACTTATTCAGCCAAGCAAATAGTTGTGTCACCTTGCCTTCAAGTTGTGAATCTGTTCTTAGTTTATCGTATAATTCTTTGTTTTAATAAACTTCTTCCCAGCCAAGCAAATAGTTGTGCCACCTTGCCTTCACGTTGTGAGGTTGTACCTGAAATTTATTGTGTAAAACCATTCTTGCTCCTTTTCCTCATGCTCTATTTTATTGAAGAAATTGGATAGATTAAAGTATTTAGTTTTTAGCTGTCGTTAAGACTTGCGAAACCAGAGAAAACCCTTAGCTGCAACGTCCTTGGTTTCCTTAACCTTGTGCCTCTTCCAGCTGAGTCAAAAAAGATAGGTTTAGATTACTTTACTTTAGAAACGCATATCAACAAAAGAGGGAGCTTCCCCTCCTAATTTGAAGAGCACTCATTACACAGTGTGCATAGTTGTCCGTACTAACTTATACTCTAGAGGTGTTAGTTATTACGCCAACACTTTTCAATCAGGGGTTGCATGTAGGAGTTTGGCAGAAGGGTTTTTGGGTCTTTATGGGTTTTCAGAGGACTGCAATATGGTGTAACATGCATCTGCATCAAACGACTTTTTTAGACTTTCTATTTTTAGTAAGTTGCGATCGCTACCTGGTTGAAATCTACCTGAGTTTGGAGTCAATTGCTATTTTTAGTAGATGCTTTTTTTGGTAGTGTTATTTTTAGCAGTAGTTCAGCAATCCAATGTGGTGTCTAGGCAGGGGAGTATTAGCAGTTTGGTCTCCAACATTCTTGGAGCCTATATTTGGCAGGTTTATTGACTTAAGTGATTTTCATACTTGGACGCATTAGTTGGAGATTATAATATTTTAAATGTTGATAATTGCTATGGTAAAAGTGGTTGCCACACTTGGTGAGATATTTGATTTTTATAAAGTTATTACTTAAGTCACTTTTGGATGCCTAAGTCAAATGAAGTCAAAATGCAAATTAAAGTGAATGTTTCAATCCTCATTTGGGCGTCCCTTTTGGAGGGAAAAGGAGATTCAAATTTCAAGGTTGAGAAAGTTATAAATACAAGGCCTTGCTCTCTCATTTCAACGTACATTGCTTATTATAACGAAGTGCTATTGAAATTATATCAGACCTCTTGCTTTGAAGAATGCATACCTCCTAGCCATATCCAGTTTTGTACTTGAGAGATAGTACCTAGCTAAACTAAGACTGCTTCTTCATTCAGAGGTTGCAGATAGAGCTTACTTGGAGATGGATTCTTATGATGTTTTTTAATTTTGTTGTGGTAGCTCGTAGATCTTTATATAAATACAAGGCCTTGCTCTCTCATATCAAGGAAAGTGCTCCATCGTTGTTCCCCTCTTGTAATCTTGGCCTTCTCTATCATGGCTAAAACATTAAGACATATGGCAAACAAAGATTAATCATATTTGTTGATATAAGGAAACAGCCATAACAGCAATGCATCATTAGTGTCATGATCTTCTAATCAAACAATCAAAATCACATATATTCAATGGTGCTACAATTTATTATTGTAATTCAGATTTCATACCACCGATTCAGAAAATCAGATTGTTGTGCACATGCAAATTTATCATTTATTTTTATTTCCTTTTATTTAAATGTTTTCCTGTAGATGATCGCTGTTCTGTATGTTCTTCTCCTTCAATTGATGCCCTTTGCATTTGATATATTCTTCCTTTTAAATGCCCGTTGGGGCTAAGGGTCATGTCTTTTCATATTATCAATACACATGTCTTTTTAATTGCTTGCTTTGACTAACCAATCAAGGATAGTTAATTCCATTAATATTATCCTTGCTTAAATTATCGATCATTTCTTAGAAACATTCATTCCATCATTTAATCATTGTTTTAAGTAATTGTTTGCCTCATACTAATCGATGTTTTTCCAACTATTCTTTATCAATGTGGCTTGAATTTTCTTTTTTGTCCTTTAGTGCTATTTTGTCTTATTCTCCACCAGCACTGCTTTTGCTTGTCAACCGGTGTTTAGTATTGCAGTTTGTGGTGATATGATATCACCCTTCATGGCTCTTTATGGATATGAGGCACCTAACCTTTTGGATCCGCTTTTTGGAGATAGTAGAGTGCCTGTTGACGTGTGTTTTATGACAACACCAACACAGAATAAAATGTCCAACGGTCACTCTATTCTCTCTTGATCAAAGTATCCCGCATGCTAAGATTGCGTGAAAGTTCATGCGTTCAACTCCAAGGTTCCTTTTATTGCGAATAGACTCAGTTGGTTGATGTGAATATGCTGGGTATTCCAAGGGGACTTACGTAATTGTTCGATTAAGCGAAGCAAATGAAAGATTTGTCTATAATGCTCTGATATCTGAACTGACCGGGAAATACTGAATTTAAAGGGATAAAGGGGGTAGGAATTCTATAAGGGGTGGAATGCGAGGACAGACTTTGACAATCTTCAAACCAAACTTTGTTTTGTCTCCCCTTCGGACAACTCTGACAAAGTTGGTGCAATCTTCAAAGGATGGATAAGATGTTCAAATTGTGGTCCAACATGTACACTCCGTCACAACGATGCAAGTGAACACACGAGTCACAACCAAAGTTAGGTACCGATATTCCAGTTGACCACACAAGGCAGACTTACCGTCAGCAAGCCCGCTAGTGGTATGGATAAAGGAAGACTTGTCCAAACCAACGCCACACTCCACAATTAACAACTATTTGCATAAAACAAAGTCTACTTTACTCTACTCTATTTGAATCGGAAAGACAAAAAAGTCTCGTCAGCTGCTCACAATGCAAGATAGAATCACCAATCAATGAAAATCCTTATATTATGAGAGTCTTACACAACAACCTTTTACAAAACCTTCAAAGGGAAAGTTTTTCTTTCCTTTTCAAACTAAGCTAACTCCTAGCTCTACTCTTTAACTTCTATCTAGCCCAACTCTATCTCTAATTTCTGTTTTACTCTCTATATATTTTACAAATGAGGGGGGATACCCCTTTTATATCAAGCCCAGTCCAGTGGACGGCTTAGATTCAAATACAATGGAAGGCCCAAATTGAGCCACCTAAGCCCTAATTAAGGTTCTAGCCCTAAAAACCGCTACTGAGAGGAGTGGGGCAATGAATAAGCTGAAGATTCTCCACTCCTCATCATGAACCACTATCTGTCATCAATGCACATCATCTCCTTCCAGAAGATCATCATCCAGAAGGGCGTTTCCTTTCTCCTTCTCGCTGGCTGCAAACCTGATGAACCTGGCCAATACTGCCTCAACTTCTTGATCCGAAATGGGAGGAATGTGATCCAACTGAAATTCTAAAACTGTAACTGTTTGCCCATGCCGAGCACAAGATTTCTTCTAAGCAACAAGGGCGTCCTAGGTGTTCTAAATAATGCTGGAGAACGTAGAAGTGTTCTCGAAATCAACCTGTGTGAAGGTCTTCACCTCAGAAAAGAATGGTGTCAATCTATTCTTCAAACCATTTGCAGTCACCTCTTCAGAAGTCAGCCTCCTGGCAAAGATTGCCTCCAACGTATTGAGGACTCCATCTGAAATATTTGTCATGGCCTTTCTGACCCTGACAGAATCCGTTTGTGCTGCATCGTAGAATCCTCGGCCTGTAACCACTGAAGAATACCATCCAACGAAGTCATATCTATCCCTCTCCTGAATCACACCTCCCTCAACCAAAATTTGTAGAGGTATGCTCATCAAAGCCCCTAAACGGAGAACAACTCTTGTCTGATAGATACGAGCCTCACCCCAAGCATGGTTAACTGCATCCATCCTTGCCATAATGTCAGAGGCTTGCCGATAGGCATGTGCAAGATCCTCCATAAACTTTCCTGTTTCAGCACGGACGCTGGCAACCCACTTGTCTGCCTGTTGTGCCATCCTTTTTAAATCTTCTAAACCACTGATTGACTCCCTGGAGAATTCAGCTGGAAGCTCAATTGCCGGATTCTCTTGTCCACAAGGACGAGACAAGTGTTGCACATAACCAATCAGTGTCTTGTGCTCTACCTTCAATTTCTTATACTTGCCCTCAACATAGGACAATCTATCCTTGAGTGCTCGATAGGAATTATCGCACTCCTCAACCACTTGTGCTCCAGTAGGGCGGCCAAGTTTCATGGTCGTAATCACATAGTTTTCTGGAATGGCCTCGTCCCGATCACATTCCACTCTAGGCACTGCCACATGTAGTGTCCGAGAGCCATCCTCATCTATTGAGATCTTGGAGAATTTTTTGGCCTTCTTCTTTGTTGGAGGTGCACTGATCCTTTGTAACAACTCCATCTCAACTGCAGGATCAGTCTCATCTACAGGATCATGCCTCATCCTATCCCTTAGCCATTCTGGCACCTCTTGTCGCGTATCTGATATAACAAAAGGTTGCTCAACCTCGGCCTCTATCTCATGAACTTCTTCCCTGCCATCGTTCTGATAAGGCTCATCATCATCAATTGGCTCAGTATCTCCTGAGCTATGGGCATCTTGATCTGAAGTAGCATTGTCCTCGAGAGCTGCCTCAATCTCCTGCTGAATTTGAGTATCAGTGGCCATCCCCTCATCCGTCTCTTGCTGATTTTCTTCCCAGGGCATGTTGATGCTCTGGCCCATTGACTCTCTACGAGGTGGCTAACTTGCCACTTGCACTGCCTGTTCTGCATGCAATCTTTCACTCTGATCAGCAAACAATGATACTTCCTGCATACTCGGAGAATGTGCCCGAGATGGTGTATGCAAGGATTCCCCAACTCTCAAAGGCTCAGGTTGAACTGGCTCCTTTCCTCTTGGCTCTAGAGTTTGATCAACCTGCCTTCTCTATCTAGCTGCTGGCGATCTGTGATCTCCCATCAAATTATATGTAAGGGGAATTGATCTTCCCTTAAGTTGGCTGACATGCCTCTCTACCCAACTCCGTGTGAATGTTAAGACTGGGATACAGAGCATATCCAAGTTGGTAATCTCTGGCTCTAACCAATCTGGGAGTGGTAGAGGCGTATCCCTGACTGTCTCGTAATCATCCTGTACAACATTTATGTCTTCTTCAATTTGATCTGGCACTCGGACAATCTCGCATTCCCTGATCATCACCAACAGTATCCGAGAAAACATCCTCCTCCTAATCTCGATCTCATCCATTGCACTCACCCAAAAGTCTTCAATCTGTGCCTTGTGTCTGAACTCTTCTGAAAATATCCATCTAATGTTCCTGTGGGGATCGTAGTGCTGTCTGCTAGTGTGGTAGGAAAGGTGGAAGAATTGGAGCTCATTTTCTGCCTCCCTAGCTGCTTGTAGTGATGGGCAGATTTCATCTGAATTCCCCATGGTGATAGGGAATCCAAGTCCACCCTTCTTCTTCTTTTGGATCTTATCATAGGCAATAAGTTGCCTAGATATCTCCAGCATCACTATTCTGTTCGTGGGATACCGGGGCAATCTATAAGGATAAGAGGAAAATCCTTGCAGCCTTATGTAGGTAAACTTCGGAAATTGGATAAACCAACACCCGAACTTCTCAATCAACTCCTGTGCTTCCCTAGATATTCTATGATGGGTTCTTTGCTGCAAGGTCCTCGTTATGTGCATGGTGAATGCGTCATTGACCCTTTTGTAGTTGGTGGTGCTTGTCAAATGCAACTGCGGACAAGCCTCATGAATTTTGAATTGATGAGAGCCACACCCAATTGGTTCTTTGTAGGAAATTCCCCTATACTTCGTCATTCGAGCCAGCATGTAGACAATGTAAGAGCCCATGTAAAACGTTTTTGTTCTCCTCACACTACGGAGCTGCTCATGTATATTGTCACTGATCATCAGTGCCCAGTCCACGTAATCTTTGCCTTCCAGCACCAAGTTGACATAATAAAACATCCAAGGTTCAAAGATAAACGCTTGGGGGCATCCTCCAACTTTGCTCAACATCATTATCAGATCACCAAACTCTTGCCTCAAATCCTCTGAGATTATCTATTTGGGCAATTTTGTACGAGTTGGCTTGGGTTTGTTCATCCATCTGGTATTTATCAAATCCGCACACCGGTCAAATGTGGATGAGTACATCCTTTCAGCCCTTTCCCTTGTTTTATAAATCATCTTCTCATGAACTGGTATTCCGAATGCTTCTCCGATTGCTTCTGGTGTCAGGTTAGCCAATACCTTGCCATCTGGTGAAATGACAGTCCTTTGTTCTGTGTTGTAGAAGTTGGCGCATTCCATGATTAGCTCTGGACACCGGATAGCTGGCAGAAAACTAGCAACTGCGTACAGTCTGCTCCTAACAATATTATGGGAAGTGACTAATGGGTGATGGCCTCCAGTCCCCATTATCCTCCTCCTAAATGCCTCCAAGTTGAACGAGCCCAAGTTTGTGTCAGCCAACTTGCCCAACCTTGAAGAAAATTTTGATTCTGGCAAGAAGGACTTGCTCAATTTCTTAATCACTACTTGTCTTGATGTGTTTGCCTTTGCAGATTCGGCGTGGTTCCCTCTGCCTGCAGCTCTTTTGCTTGATTCAGCCATTCTCAATTGCGCCTATCTACTTCAAGGTTTTTTAGAAGTTTCTCTACTTGCAGCAACACAATGTCAGATGCTTGGAAATATTTGCCTGTAGTAATTCGCCCTCAGCAGATTTAAAACTTCTTTCTTCAACTTCGTACTTTCTCCCTAACTTTGGACTTTCAACAACTTATTTGCTCCTCTTAAATTCGGATTTCTTCAGCAACTTGTAGCCTTTTCACAATTTCGAACTCCTCAGCAACTTGAGAATTTTCTTCACAAATGCGTACTTCAGCCTCAGAGAATGTTTTGCACTTAGCAATCTATGAGAAGAATGAAAAGGACTCAAAATCTTATAGCCAGGTCGAAATCCAGTAGAGGCTATACTTAGCACATTTTTTAATTCCATTTTCCCCCTCTTTGCCAATCGCAACACTTGTCATTCGGAGTATCAGAATCTTGAGCTTCTAGAACTTCGAAATTTCATCACTCCTACACAGGCCTGCTTCATCATATTTGCTTCTTTAAGATATTAAATCGATCACCTCTTTGAACCATTTTAAATTTATCTGGCTAAGTCATTTTTCCTTGTACTGGCAAAATTACCTCATTCATCCAGTTCGATCCTCAAGCAAAACATATTTCGTGAAATATTCATCTCATTTGCCTTAGAGAAATTTTTAAATTTGTCTTAGAAAATTCATTAAAACAAGCATCGGGTGAAATCCTCTGTTGAAACGACACGAGCGAGGTGTGGAGTAGGTTCAAATCATCTCTGAATTGCAAATATTCAATACCCAGAAGAAAACTCCCTTTAGAACTCGTTGTTTCCATGTGTATCCGGATGAAGGGGTACATTTAATTATTATTACTTTGAAGAAATAATAAAATTGCTAAGGTTCATTCATTTTCACTCCGGACGTCTTCCACACCTGCAATCTTCAATTTCCTCTGCCTTGGCACCTTATGTGATTTTACTAGAAGAAATCCTGACTAGCTCTAGGCATACTTCACACTCGTTCTTGAAAATTTCCAGCTTCATCCCTGCCTTAGGCGCATTTCTCACTCTTAGAAAATAATTAAAATTTTAAATCACCCAAGAGGGGCGCATTTGAGGGTGTGAGCTTCCACTTCATCCGTTTTATCTCTCCATGCCTTAGTAATTTTTTGCCTTAGGAAAAAATCATATTTAAATTACCCATGAAGGGCGCATTTCATCTCATGCATCAACCTTTGCCTTTATCCTTTAGGCACTTTCACGCCTAGAAAATAACACTTTACCTTTTTAATCTCACAAGCAAGGGGCACATATCACATGTGGTGAAGAAATTTCCTAGCGCATTTCCCCTAGTCAATTTCCACTCTTGGGCGCATTTGAGGTAGCCAACTTCCACTTTTGGGCGCATTTAGGGGGGGGAGAAAGAATTCCGCCCACACTTAGAGCATTTTCCATCTCTAGGCTTTCTTTCCCTTGGCGCGTTTTACATGCCTCTTGCCTTGGGCGCAAATCACCCATGCTACTTCCATTCTTGGGCGCATTTAGCCTAGTCAACTTCCACATGTGGGCGCAAATAGGGGTGTGAAGAGGAATTTTCCTTGCCTTAGCGCATTTTACCTCTTACCTTCCAATGTTTTACCTCATGTGGCCACCTTGGGCGCATTTGCCATGGGTAGGAGGAATTTTCCACGTCTTTGGTGACCTTTCATCTCCCTTGGGTGCATTTTAGCATGTAGACTTCCACTTCAGGGCGCATTTCACCATGTATGAAGGAACTTGTTTGCCTTAGCGTTTTCTTTCCTGCCTTCTTCACCTTGGGGCGCATTTAGCATAGGGTGAAGGAATTAGTGGGCGCATTTGATGTGTGCTAGAGGAATTTCAACACTTAGAGGTTTTTTTTTAACCTCCTCACCCCTTCTGGGCGCCTTTCATGTGTCTTCATAACACTTATTACTTATAAATTTCCAACGCCCTAGCCACGCCCTGGCTTTCTATTTTTTGCAAATTCGGAGAAATTAGGGTTTTCCTTGCACTTCATCAGTTCTGAGCTGGAGCAGGCGTGGTTGTGCCTCCATTGACTTTGCCACCTTGTTTATACCTTTTGTCCACCCTGGTGTGCTATTTTTAGCCATTTGCTATTTTTAGCAAACCCTAAAATTGATCAATTTTTGTATCTCTGCTTGACCTGAAATTTGCTCCAATTGTTCTTGATGTTGTGAGTGACCTGTTCACACCTGCCTCTAGCACAGACATGCTATTTATAGCCATGAGATGACTTACTAAAAATAGTAAGTATTCAGATCGTGCTCAAATTTTGCCAGTAGGCAACCCGAAAGATGTTGATCCCGGCGGCGTGCTTCGCTTTGACATCTCTGCATTTCGTTCCATCTATTTTTAGACATAGCAGCGGAAACCCTAATCTGACTTGCATGCGCTCCGAACTGCTTTCGCTTCCCTTGATTTTTGTTGTTTGTCATTCTGCTTGCTAGACTGAAGTGTTGGGTAACCGCTGGGGTGAAACTGCTAGTTATAGCAAATGTCCGGAAAGTGGTTAATCTGATTTCGAATGAGTTTGCATGTCACAGTGCCCGTGGGATCTCAAAAAACCCAGAAAACTGGTCAACATGCGGGCACTGGCTAAAAATAGTAAGTCCCTAAAAATTGACTCATTTCGTTTGCATGTCACACCATTGCGAAGCTCTCGCAAAACCCATATGGAATATCCGGACATGCACTGAAAATCACTGCATGCAAACCCTAAAAATAGCCTTTGAAGGTTGTACCGCTAAAAGTCACTATCTCGGTTTGCATGTTATACCCTTGCGAAGGTCTTGAAAAAACCCAGATCCATTCTCCAGTCATGTATTGGAGAATCGTATGTTTAAACCCTGAAAATAGCCTCCGAAGGTTGAACTGCTAAAAATAGCCAGTTGTCTGAATCTGTTCAAATTTCATGTGTAGGCACCCTGAAGCTACCTAGATGTGCTGAAGTAGTTAGAATCCCGAAATCTTGAGGAAAAGACCTCAAATTAGGTACTTACTAAAAATATTAAGTTGTCAGATTTCAGTAAGATTTCAGTGGGATCCTGTCTTGGGCCTTCTGACTGTACTGTTGCACTCAAATTTTACCTTGATAACTCTATTTGACCTCAAACAAGCCTAAAGGATAGAAACCCTAATTTCGTAGACTTGGCAATCATTTCAACCTAGGTCAAATGACGGGACATCCCCGGAAGGACAAAAGATCAGAGACAGAGAGAACCAAAGCCAAAAGACCAAAATGGAGCAAAAATTAAGGGGTCCCCATCTTGGATGGGGTGATGTGTGAAAAGATCACAACAGTGCCTAAGGCTAGAGATTTGTTGTAGGAAAGTCAAGATGTTATGAAATCTTTGAAGGAGAACTTGCAACAAGCTCTAAATCAAAAGAAGTTATATGCTCGTCTACATTGTGTGAAGCGTAGTTTTGTTGTTGTAGTGCAATGTCCCCTTCTCTATGATCACCCAGGATGCTAATATAGCCTTTTTATTCCCAAAAGCTAAATGCGAAATAAGGGAGTTCATTTATTTAATTATTTAATATTACCTAGCGAGAAAAGCAAAAGTTAAAAAGGTAATGTTAAGTGATTAATTAAATATTTCATAAAATTACTTTTAAGTGAAATATTAAAAGGAGACTTTATAAAGTCAAATTATATTATTTTGAGCGGAAAATTAAAGTGAAATATAAAAGGTGTTTTGAAGGCTTATTTTCATTCATGCTTGTTTATTTCTCACTTTTCATTTGGGGAGCTCTCGAAGCTTCTTGGTCTTGCGGACTGTTGGCAACACAAGGGCAAACAACTGAGACGGGGGGGTGAATCAATTATCACAAAATTTCAAACTTATTAAACTTGTTAACCCCTATTCTCATATCTGATTAATAACCATGAAAGCATAAATCAACAACACATCAGAAACACACATAACACCAAGATTATTACATGGAAACCCTATCAGGGGAAAAACCATGGTGGAGCTCAGTCCACAAATTTATACCATGTTAAAAGTATAAGAAGAATAAATGGGGAATGCACATGCATTCAAGCACACTGCCTAGAGCTCACTGCTCAAATACAAAGGAAGACTCACTGTCTTACATAAACATTCGAATTACAACCATCCGGACTTTGAACTGAGAAAGTAACATTTGCTAATGCCTGATTACAGTTCCGGTTAAGCACATGAACACTTCTTCAGTCTTCTTCATACTCTACTCTGCCTTCAAAAGATTTAGAACATTATCCGCACACACCTCTTTCACTCGCTCTCGCACACATTCAAATGAAGAAACAATCACTTATATATGTCCGCAACAAGGAATTGCATTGCTTCATGTCGGCTTCAACAAAATAGTAAAATGAATACAAACTGTCGGCCCAAAACAATAAAGATTATTAATGCGAATCCACCAAGGTTGGCCACAACATAAGGAAGACCCAAAATGAAATACTCAAACACAAAAACACTTTAAACAATTTTTCCTCGAAGATCCACAACACGCTATAATCACCTTGTCGGCCATGAACATAAAAAACGTGAACACACAAGAGAAAATCACCGATCGCGAGTACAAGAGTCAATGCAGAAGTGCAACAAAGATAGAGCACGATCTAGAAACATCTACAAACATCATGAATCACCAGAGAAGCATACACAACAATTGAACTTACTAGAATCACATCATCTTCATTCAGAAACACAAACTGAAGCAACAAAAAACCTGTCAGAATACAAATCTTCATAACTCGATCAAATATTCATGTGGATCTCTCAAACTCAACGTGGATAAACTAGATATACTCGACAATAAACCTTTTAGTCCACAACCTTTGATCATCAATGTACTGAACTCACCGACATACTGAACTTGACTTCACCACTGACAACCTGCAACTTATTTCATTACAATTTTCTCAATATCCTCGACATATACAGCTTCTAATACATTAATGCTAATAGTGTTGATATCAATGACAACCACATATCAGCAACACAACCACAACATCCAAGAGGGACTAGTTAACCCTAGGGAATCCAGTTTCAATGGTGAAATGATTCCACCCTAGCTGGTTTGTTGAGGAGATCATACAGGTCTTCTACTTGGGCGATATTGTCATTTTTGTAAATCTTATGTGGAGACAAAAATGAATTTTAACGATTATATTCAGCTTATTGAGAAGCAAGGTTTTGTTTTCTGAGTTTGGTGTTTTGGGTAGTATCCTCCTAGCTTGTTGATTATTCTAATGCTGGATTGAGTAGCAGCGTTGAGTTTCTTTGGGGTTGCATTTATATCTGCCACCAAACCTTCAGAACACAAAGAATGAACATTGTTGCATATAAGAAAGAACACGTGATGGTTCCAAGGTTTGTAGAAGGTAGCAGCGAACTCTTTTCATGGGCATGATTCTTGAGAAGTCATCGATACCTGTGAGCAGGGCGTGAGCCTAGGGCATGGTCGTGGGTATTAGTTGACACCTTTCACCCTGCAATATTCGTGGAAAACTATGTTGTAAGTTAAGCAACATAAGAAGGGGTCGTGATCTTCAATTCACAACATTCCTGGCCTTCTAAGTTGGTCGTAGTATTCTCCAAAGCTCTTGCATGATAGTTCTAAGTGTGAATGCTCATCATATGAGGATCAACTTGGAACCCGGGCCTAAGGCGTGGCAATTCCTGAGTCTATTCACAATTTGCAAGTTGTTGTTCGACTCTATTAGGCTAAGCGACTATTTCCAGGTTTGAGTGTTCAAAATATATGCTTATCTTTTGTTGTTATCAGTCCGTACATTTCTAAGTGGAAAATCTTAGCATCTAGACTACCAGTTTAACTCAGAAAGTCTGTGAATATAAGTCTGAAACCTTCTTGCTGCTGTATTACATTTTTGAGTGCTCAGAATTGTATCTCTGGCCATTATAAACACTTGGAATAATTGTATAAGGGTTGTTATTGAATGAAGAGTCTGCATAATGAATGAAGAGTCTGTATTTTCATCTCAGAAGTCGATGTAAATGTCTGAAACAGATTTCTGAAGTTGTACCTTGCTTGAAAGTTCATAACTTCATATTATCATTGCTAGTGCAATATAGTTGCCCAAAATGTTCTTGTAAGGGTCTGTTGTTCGATTTTTGCTAAAGAAGATTCATGGTCTTTGCTTTTCTGAGTCATTTTCTAAACTTGTAATGTTCTACTATAAATTTCTGAGTGTAGTATGTTGTAAATTCAGACTTATATGAAGTCAGAAGTTCCATTGAGTTGTTTTCCAGTGTTATTTATGCATGCTCTTGGTTGTATCAATCTATATGTTTATGTTGTTGTGCTAAGTTTGATAAAATAGAATATCTATCAAACTAGAAATCAATTGAAAAACTTCACATTGTCCGGGAGGCATTTTACATGGAGACATGGTGTATTTGAGGCTTCAACCTTATAGAGAGTCTTCTCTCAAGAAGAGTGGTGCTAAGAAGCTTAAGCCCGAATTTTATGGTCCTTTCAAGGTGTCAAGGAGGATTGGGGAGGTTGCCTATAAGCTTGAGTTACCAGCTAGCAATAGGGTTCATAATGTTTTTCATGTATCCAGGATTAAGAAGGTGCTACGACACAATGTGGTTCCTTCACCAGAGTTGCCACCTTTAGATGAGGAGGGTAAGTTGATTTTGATTCCAAAGCCATTATAGATTCTAGAGAGTGGACTCTTTAGGAGAGCATTATTAAGGAGTATTTGGTCAAATGGAAAAACTTGCCCGTGGAGGATGCGACTTGAGAAAATGAGCAAATTCTACAGCATCTAGAGTTGAGATTGCTTGAGGACAAGAAATCTTGGGAAGGTTGGACCATAATGTCCCCTTCCTATCCTATTCAGCAGTTTGGCAGAGTTAGCCTATTTAGTCGTTCTCATAGGCTAAAGAGGTTTGGTTAGGGAACTTTGGTGACCGTTTATCCAGCATGGTGTGGTCAGGAGTTGTGTAACGCCCTTTTTGGAGCATTTTTGGTGATTTCTTCCATACTATTTTTAGTAAGTCAATCTCAAGCACCAATGGAGCCTATTGTCTATCCTACTATTTTTAGTATTGTCAATGGATGTCATTTTCAGTGTTATTGTGGCTTTGGACATAGTCCAGTGAATTTAAATTAAATAACGATAAGTTATAAATAATAAAGTTAAAGTTTTAACTTTATTGTTATTTAAATAAAGGACTATTGTGGGCGCTAAAGTTAAAATGAAATATTTAAAATTAAAAAGTATGGTCCTTTTTATGTTTGGGAACCACATTGGGGAGTTTAAAAATAAAGATTGAATTTTTTTTAAAGTGAAAAGCAAATAGGGGGCATGGGTTTTGGCATGATATAAAAGCTACATTTGAGAATTCATTCTTCATGTTGATTTTGGTATGAGAACACTTCTATTGCAATAGGAGATTTCTTCATAAGAGTTTGTGGGGACGAAATCCCTCACAGATGACATCTCCGATGTTGGTGAGAGATCCAATCTTGGGGATTGATGGTGATTGCCATTCAGGAATCACACTTGGGTTTTACTGTGAAGTTTTGGAGGATTTTCAATATTGAATATTTGAAGTTTGTGCTTGAATAATGAACAGCAGGGTTGTGGTGTTGTTTCCAAGGAAGAAATTCCTCCTTTGGCTGGTCGATCCTCTCCAAGACAGGTCGTACCACTTATTCCTGGCATTTGCAGACTTGTGTGGCAAAGATATATGACATTTGGATCGATTGTTGAGTGAAGGAGGGATAGGCATTGGGTTTTGAAGCAGTCTAAGCAGTATTGCAGACTTGTATTGCATTTCTAGTCTGTTCTTGAGGTCATACCATCTCCAGCTGGGAGGTGGGAGATGTAGCTGCTAGGCGCCTAGGGTTTGAGGCATATTTAAGTCATTTTGGGTGGTGTTTGGCTTTCTATTTCTTCCTAGCAACTTTACAAAGTGTACTGAGCTGTTTTTAGGATTTGGTGATTGTATTTGGAGACTTCTTTTGCTGTAACTGAATGTATTTTCAGACCTGTGTATGAACAGCAGTGCTGGGTATGTGTAAATTGTTCAATTAATGCAAGAAAATCATCTGGGTATTGCTGTTAAGTTTCATTCTTGTTTCTAATGCTATTTGCATCATGCTTGGTGTTGTATTTGAATAAAGTTGTGTATGAGATCTTTGTTTTAATTGCTGCAACTTTCTATACAAACTATCATTTGCAATACACACAAACATACATCAATGATCAAACTACAAGTGCAAAACTCAGAAAAATCAGAAAAAAAATTGGGGCTAGACACTTCAAAAGGCCAAGCTCCAATCCCATAGAAGACAATTCGAGAGCTTGAAGATAAAAGACAAAGAGAACATTGCAGTTTATCTCCTTACAGATGAAATCGTCAATATCATCCAAGGATTTGGTGAAGAAATTGAAGAATCCGTAATCATGCAAAAGGTACTAAAATCTCTTCCTTTGAGATTTGATGCGAAAGTTTCTGCTATTGAAGAAATGAAAGACCTAGATACATTGAAGGACAAGTTGTGCATGGGATCCTCACAATATACAAAATGAGGACTGAGAAGGAGAAGAAATCAAGCACGAAGCCACCTTCAAAGCCTCGAAGAAGATGAAGAATAAAGAACTTGAATCAAATAATAGTTCAAGCAATGAAGAAGAAGCCCACTTCATGAGAAATCTCAAGAAAGGATCTGACAAACACAAAGGTAAGTATACTCTTAAATGTTTTAATTGTGGTAATTTAGGACATTTTGTTGCTAAGTATCCATAGGCCAGAAGTGAAAGTAGTGATGAAGAAGAAGACTATAGAAAAAAGAAAGGAAGAAAATATTGCCATTACAAGAAGAATTACACACGAAGCAAGCATGAAAAGGACTTATGTAAGTATAAGAAAAGCCTCTACTCAAAGGAAGATAGTAGCTCATCCGAAGAGAGCGATGGACACATTTTCGACAACGATAGAGAAGAGATTTCTATTCATGGCAATAAAAAAAAGGATGATACACCGAAAAGTGAAGACAAAGAAAAAGAAGAGGAGTCAAAAGGAGAAGAGGATTCCAAAGTAGATTTGGAGGAAGAACTCATTTGTTCTCTAGATGAAATCAAGAGGCTTAGAAAGAATAATTCAAAGAAAAAAATACAGTTTCAAGAAGAATGTGAATCACAGGTGAAAATACCACAAAGTCTTGAAGAGTCGGAGAAAATGATCATCAATCTAAAAATTCAAATTGAAGAAGCAAGGAGGATAGAAGAGGTGGTAAAAAATCATTTAAAGACAAAGGAAGAGGATTGTGAAAATCTTGAGCACAAAATTGTTTCCTTGAGGAAGGAATTGTAAAAGACTAATGAACAATTGAACAAAAGCTTGAAGTTTGAAAAGAGCACTTAGATTCTAGATGATCTTGTAAATTACAAAAGATCACCTTTTACTAAAACTAATCCTGTCTTTGAAGAGAATTCAATGCCTAATAAAGAAGATCCCAAAGAGTCACAGAAGAAGATGAATGAAGAAAAGAAAAGAAGCTATGTTGATGTTCTCAAAAGATTCCATCACTAGTGAGAGTACCAAGAAGGAAGAAGGTAATATCTCTCACAAGGACAACAAGGGTAACTACAAAAGATCATTCCCTTCAAGACAGGTGCACATGACTAGGTTCCACCACTCTTTCTATGGTTATTGCTTTTCATGCAATCAACTTGGTCATAAAGCAGTGGATTGTAGAGTTCATGCAAGAAATGATTTCGGTTTCTTAAAGAGGAACAGCAATTCATTTTCTCCTCTAATGGACTACAACATTATGTGCTACAAGTGCAACAATTTTAATCATACTACACACCTTTGTAGAAGTAATTTTGCGGAACCCCCTAGACAAAACAAGAAGGATGTTTGTGACAAGAAAAAGGAGGAATCTACAAGAGTTTGGAAGAAGAAGTAGGAGCAAGAAAAGGAGAGATCCATGCTAGTGCAAACAGCCCTTCATGCTTAAAATGAGGGAAATCAGTGGTAATTGATAGTGGTTGTTCAAACCACATGGCAGGGGATAAAAGAAAGTTCCTCACTTTGAAGCAAGTAAATGGAGGAACTCTAAAGTTTGGAGATAATGTTACAGCGAGGATAATGGGAAAAGACGCTCTTAGTCTTGACAACGGGAAGACAAAGACTAAAAATGTATTATATGTCGAAGTATTGAAACATAATCTTCTAAGTGTGAGTCAAATGTGTGACCAAGGGCACCCTCTCACATTTCATGCTAATGATTGTGAAATCAGAAGAGCAAGCACAAGGAAGCTAGTTGCAGATGCATGCAAAACTATGAACAATCTTTATATCCTTAGTGAAATCAAAAGAGAAAGATGCTACATGGGGCAAGAAGATAAGAGGGCTAGCACAAGCAAAGATATGTAGATAAATCCAAGAGGGAAGTGATTCAAAAGAATAGTGGGACTCAAGCAAGTTATGAGTGAAGATGAGAAGGTAGCTATTCACAAGCATGTGGAATTTAGGAAGAAAGTAATGTTACTGACACTTATTTCAGACTTTTGTTTTTCATGTAAAGCACATGGAGGCATTTGTAAGGGACATTGTAGCTAACACTTAGCAGCTGGCAAACACTTACAAATGAGTTATTATTTGCCTACATTAGAAAAAGACAATCACATTTTCCAAAAGGGGCAACCTTTGTCAGACTAATGATGATCTAATTCACTCCCCTCCTGCTAAGCTTCAAAGTTCAAACAATTGAAGCTCCCTGGCCTTTCTCCATGTAGAGTTTAGACTCATTAGACAACTACCTAGATCCTATGACAGGCATGTCTTCATCATTACAGCAACTAAGTACTTCACCAAATGTTGTGTATCCTGGGCAGAGGATATATAGAAATTCTGGGGCCGACTGAGTTTTATAAGGGGGAAGTGGCTAGAATCTCTTTAAAAATAACATAATGGAAATGTCTCAAAAGAGGGATAATTTCTTAGCTTCTGACTGCATTACAATCTCATGTTCTTCATTATGAGTTTACTGTTTACCTCTTGTTTCTTTTTAGCTCTATATTTATTTGGTAGATGGTAAACTCCTGCGTCACATAAAGGGGAATTGCACTAAGTGGTTTTCAGACCACTCCTAAGTTTTCAGCCATTGTTATGTTAAAACATAGGGTTGACACAAGATTTGCAGAGCAAAGGCTCTGAATTAAATAATAATGTTGCATCATTTTCCTAATAGGCTTATCTGCCTATAAATAATTATTTTGAAGGTAAGTACAGGGATACACTTGATTCCAAGTATCTTGCACAGCAAAAAATCTTTGCCCAATTTGCATAAAATAATGCCAATTTAACTAAAGTTACCACCATAGCTGACACAAGAGGCTAACCTGTTTTAAATCTTCTTCACTTTTTCAAACCATAGTCGATGATACTTCAGCTGCTCCTTCATAAGAACATCTGCAATCAATGGATCTTACATGAGCCCACAAGAATAGCTTAGTAGCACAACAATTAAAAGAAACAACATATCCAATATTGTAAATAGCATTTACTTTTACTCTAAATTACTCGAGATTGTTACTAAAAATTACCTATATGCACCACATGATATTCCTGGAAAATGAATGTACTTGAGTTCATTTTCTCTTGTTATATCCTGAGAGCTCCTGCCTCGCAGCTAAGCACACTGTAATAAGACATTTTGATGTGTTTCACAAGAACATACAAGCATTATAATTCATTTGTAAAGTAAATTAGCTCACAGTAAAATGAAAGGCTCAACATACTTCATATTGATCCACCTCCAATAATCCAGTGTCATCCTTGTTAAGTGACATATGTGATTAAAAAAGTACACATGTCCACATCTGAAAGTTTTTGTTTTGTATCTTCATCCACTTCATAAATGGGCCCAACTGTATGAAAAATATATGATACAAGCAATGAGAAACCTCTGCAATTGACCATTTTGTGTTAATTTGCTGTTGTGTGAATGATATTTATATATTTCTGTTTTTTTCCCATCTTGACAGAGTCGTGTTATATAGGTGAAGGAATTGCCTTTACAACACTAATACCAGTTTTATACTAATTATCTTTAGTCATGAATGTTCGTATCAACAATTAAACATTGAAATAATATGTTTAGTGAACTAGATAAATTTAGATTGAACAATTAGAAACCAAATTTGGAATTGAAGCTCTCTTGTTGGCATTGGAATTGCATGGTATGCCTTTGACTGGCAAGGTAAATGTCATGGAAAAGAAGAAGAAGCCATGCGAACTGGAAAAATGAATAAGAGAATGGAAATTTTAACTTACAGCCAAGGTAGCTAGAGAAGAAATTGAATATGACTCTTATTTCGCAAGATTGGAAGCCAATTTTGCTAATATAGCCACTTCACAAGCTAGTTTGGATGACACTATCAACAAATTCGGTTGCAACCATGTCCACAAAGGGAAAAATACTTCTAGAGAGTAGAGGAGAAAATAGAAGAATGATAAGAAAACAATGATAATAGTTTTTATTAGAAAAGCAGCCAATGGACAGGTTTCAGTTACAACCCCAACTCTTAAATGGAATTAAAGGTAGAAATTCAGCTGTATGAACATTGTGTTAAGATAATGAATCAAAACTACTCTATAAGCTTATCAAACCTCACTATTTTTGGACTCTGCACATTAACAAAGAAAAGGCATAGAGGCTTTTTTCATGCATTAAAAAGAATTTGGTATCAAATGTGAGTATGAACCAATAATCCCGTGTATTTCCCTTATTTGCAGTATATTGACTACAATACAAATATAGAAAAATGCTAGGCTAGAAAAAAGAGAGACTTAGAGCTGATTGCCAAGTTCAAAGACAGAAGGTGGTTAAAAAGGATAGACTAAGGTAATTGAATATATGCCTCCAAGTTAACTACAGAAACCAGTAAAGGCCAGTCACCTCAATGACCCTCCCACTACCGCCAAATACATATTTTTTCATACAATGTTTCATGTTATTTAAGTCAATGGCCCTCACACTATTATCATGGTGGAATGATCTATCCAAGCAAACAAAGTCTTATAAAGTACAACATTACTTATAAGTACAGGGTTCAAACATGCCATTGGGGGGAGATCATGTATCATAACTCATTTGTTCCTTTTAAGACTTGAGATAGTTTTTAACTTAGCTTTTCATTTCCTTTTGTGGTGAATATTTTCACTTGCAGATGAACTTCAAAAGACCTTGTATTTGCAACAGTTTCCCTAAATATCATGTTGGCATTTGTAAAAGCTTCTAGTTATTACGCAAACTTCACCTAAAAACAGTTGTCATTTGTCTCCTAATAAAAGTAAATATGCTTTCTTAGACCTACACCTTTGAATGCAGGATCTGATCGAAAAACAAGAATTTTCAAACAACTAACTTGTGCAGCTCACATAAATTTTCACCAAATAAATTGAACATTCAAGAGCCAACTCCTCGTTCAACTAGCACCATCAACATCTTAGCATAGGCATCAAGATAAATGTTCATCATCATGCAAAGCTACAGAAAATGTGTATGCAAAAATTTCCTTAGACCTTCTCTCATAATCAAATAGCATTGACACACCTGTACTCAGATCATGGAGTGTACCCACAGATTTGAAGTTATTTAATTCAGAATGTTTATGATTTACTCTCATTTCCACCTTGGATTTTCTACATATGTATTTATATTTTATATTTCTACAATTCTGTTATTTCCATACAATACAAGGATTACTTTACTGTGACAGCTCAACACAAAGATAACAAGTTTAGCAAAAGCTAGATGAAGTCTGGTCCTCAGTCTCACAAATGTTTTGGAAAAACCAATGGACTTAGAGTACTTCAGACCTGTTCATATCATTTATTATAAACAAATCTAAAAACATGGAAAAAACAGAAAATCCAAAAAGTTAAAAAACCAAAACATCAGAAGCAAAAGACAAGAAAAAAGAAATTATAAACCCAAAAGTTGAAAATCAGGATTTTCAGTGATATTGAAGAGATTTCTGTAATTTTATAGTTGCAGAATTCTTACTATCAGTATTCACTGCCAATGACATATGTTGTAGTATTCGAGCACATATTACTAACGAAATATGTAGAGTGTAAAAGTCTGACCACCACTGCCAAAGGGATAAGGCTCCTAAAGCATTAATTATCATGTGCATTTCAAGTCTACAAGAATGCATGAAGTGTGAGGACCAATGCCAAGCAGATACAACCCTACCTCTCAGTCACATGGTCCTCCACTATTATATAGTTCTCTTTCATCCTCGAATCCATTGATCTTTAGGTTTTTTAAGCTTCTTTTATTTATCAGATGCCCCCAATTCACAATGATCTAAACACCATCCAAATTTCCAATTATTTTGATTTATATGGGTAACTTTAAAATTGCAATCCAAAATCAATAATGCAGAGTGTACCCTAGGAAAACGGTCAGGATCCATTGACAAAAGACAACTTCACAATGTTCTGAGGACAAATTGGTGAACAAAAGCAAGACAAGTCGGTGCACAATAGTAAGAAGCATTGGCACCAAGGCAATAGAGGAAAGAACACCTGGGAAAAGCAGATAAAATTGTTCAAAAGCAAAAAGCATCGGCGCCATGACAGCAGAGGAAAAAACACCTAGGAAAATCAGAATAAATTGTTCAAGTATAAAATGTATTTTCAAAATTTTAGCGATACAAATAACTTTAGCATAAAATATACAACATCTGTTTACCCATACCAAACACACTGCAGATACAGAAAATCTATGTACAGGTCAGGATAGTGTGATCAGAAATTCTGTCGTAATCTATTTTCTTGAAATGTCCAGAAAAAATAGTACTAAAAGTTGAATTAATTACCTTACGGAGCATAACAAGAAAATAGCAAGAAGCATTGGCACCATGGAAACAGAGGAAAGAACACCTGGGAAAAGCAGATAAAATTGTTCAAAAGCATGAAGCATTGGGACCATGGCAGCAGAGGAAAGAACGCCTAGGAAAAGCAAAGTAAATTGTTCAAGTATAAAATGTATTTTCAAAATTTTAGAAATACAAATAACTTTAGCATAAAATATACAACATCTGTTTACCCATACCAAACACACTGCAGATATAGAAAATCTACGTACAGGTCAGGATAGCGTGATCAGAAATTCTGTCGTAATCTATTTTCTTGAAATGTCTAGAAAAAATAGTACTAAAAAGTTGAATTACTTACCTTACGAAGCATACCAAGAAAATAGCAAGAAGCATTGGCACCATGGCAACAGAAGAAAGAACACCTGGGAAAAGCAGATAATTTTTTTCAAAAGCATGAAGCATTGACGCCATGGCAGCAGAGGAAAGAACACCTAGGAAAAGCAGAATAAATTGTTCAAGTATAAAATGTATTTTCAAAATTTTAGAAATACAAATAACTTCAACATAAAATATACAACATCTGTTTACCCATACCAATCACACTGCAGATACAGAAAATCTACGTACAGGTCAGGATAGCGCGATCAGAAATTCTATCGTAATCTATTTTCTTGAAATGTCCAAAAAAATAGTACTAAAAGTTGAATTACTTACCTTATGGAGCATAGCAAGAACATAAATGTGGAGGTCGAGGTATTGTTGCGGATCTTTATTCTGAAAAAAAACAGAATCGGTTGGCATTGCGCTGAGAATATATATACATATCATGTTTAAGTGTATCGTTGGCGCATACCATCCAATAAAATGCCCAACGGGAAAGTCTTATGTGGAAAAACTTAAAGTTTTGCTTTCGATTGTTTTGTTCGAAGAAGTGATTGAAAAAAACACATTTTTCTTAATCACATGCACGAGATTTAAAATTAAAAATGAAATGGATATTCTCAGCCAATAAAATAGCCAAAGGAAAAGTGTAATGTCCTCGTTTTAGCTGACATTGTTTGTTGAGGAGTGAGCCTATTATTTTTGACCCTCGTAGACTAACAGTTGTGATTAGAGGGTCTTCTAGTGCAATTACCCAGTGGTTAGGGACATTACTCCATCAATTGATCCAAGTTTGGACCTTTGCAGATGCTTACAGAGTGTTATTTAGGCACTTACTATTTATAGTAAGTTAGGTCATCAGGATTACTATTTCTGGCAGGACACCTGGCTCAGTTGGCTATCTCAGTTTCGACCTAGTTTGACAGTTTATTGGACAAATGGAGAATAAGGGGGCATTTAATAATAATTGAATGATTATTATTATGATTTTATATTATAAAGTCACTTTAAGCGAAATATTAAAGTTATTAATTATTTAAATGGCTTATTATAAAGTATTTTAATGACTTTATAATAAATGAGAAGAAATGATTATTAAATGAGTATTTATTACTCATTTAATTGAATGCCATTTATTAATTAAAAATGCCTAAGTCAAGAGAGGCGAATCTAACATTATTAAATGCATTTAATATTGCTTTTTGAGGAGAGTCGAACTTGTGAGAAAGTATTTATTTCTCAAACACAAAATAGAACTGATTATGTTATGATTATTCGAATTTTGTCTTTTCTCTCTGAGAGCATTGGAGTTGGAGAAACAAGGGTTTCTGCAATTAGATTTTGGAGAACGTCAACTCTTCAAAATTAGACATATTGAGACTGTGAGATACCAGTTGAAGCTTGTCAGTTAAGTGGCTTCATTCAGAGGTCATTACAGAGCTTATTGTAAAGTTTTTTATCAAGGGCTTCAAGAGTAGATTTTAGTTTGTTGAAATAATCAGCATTGTAGAAGAAAAATCAGAATTATTCTTACAGGTGTCTCTCAACCCAATCACTGGCTGATACTGCTATGTTTTTGTTTATTTTCTGTATTTTTTATGTTTTTGTAGTTTTTTGCACTGGTGCAATTTTTGAAAGAAATGCTTAAAAATATAAATAAAATACCAGCAATTTAAATATGATAGAATATAGCTCGGAATCTGAAGATAGATGATGTATTGATCTTCCAGAACGATTACAACTGTTGAAATCAAGCATATAGATAAAAAAAAACTATTTATTGAAAAACCTGGATAAGCTTGCAGTCACCTGTGATAGAGCATGAAATGGTATGGCTGAATGGCAGGAAACAATCTCCCACCTCGAAATGGCTGCAATAACTCCACAAACCCTAGGCGCCCTAGCTAGTGGAAACAGAAGACAAAAAGGCAAGGCGTTTTTGCCTACAAAAAAAGTGCAGCCCTTGCTATTGCAAAAGTACGGCCTATACCAGCATTAATGAAATCCATACAGCCTTGAAATGTGTGTCGGATACTGGATGAATCACTGCTGGAAGATAATCGCTTAAAACTCTAAATATGAACTCCACAATATGCACTATAATGACCTTTGAATGAAGCCACTCAACTGACAATCTTCAACTGATATTACACAGTCTCAGTATGCCTAATTCTGAAGAGGGAACGTTCTCCAAAATCCAATGATCTGCTGAAACCCTTGTTTCACAAACCCCAATGCTCTCAGAGAGAAAAGACAAATTTGAATAATCATAACATAATGAGTTCGATTTGTCTTGGCAGTATTTATCTCCCTTCATAAGTTCGACCCAAAAGGCATTTTAATAATCATTTAAATAAATGATGAATTCACCTTTCTAAGACTTAGGACAAATATTTAATAAATGGCGTCCCTTTTTGATTAATAATTAAATGCTCATTTAATTATTATTTTAACCCCTTTTTTATAAAGTATTAAATACTTTATAATTTGCCATTTAATTATTTTAATATTTCATTAAAGTGACTTTATATTATAAAGTCAAATTAATAAACTTTTAATAAACATTAAATGCCGAAGTAAACACTGTTTGCTCATTAGATCATCAAATTGGGTCGAAACTGAGCTGACCAACTAAACCAGGTGCCCTGCTATAAATAGCAACTCTTGCCTGCCTAACTTACTATAAATAGTAAGTATCTGTAAATCACTCTAGAAACGTTTGTCAGGGCCCAAACCTGAATCAACTAAAGGAGTAATGTTCTCGAACACTGGATAACTGCCTCAAATGATCCTCTACACACATGTGTCAGCCTACGAGGATCAGAATGATAGGCTAACCTCTAAACCAACTGTACTGCCTAGGAAGGGGACATTACAGTCCGCCCTCCCTGAAATTGCTTGTCCTCAAGCAATCTCAGCTCCGGATGCTGTAAAATCTCCTCAAACTCCCATGTAGCATCCTCAACTGGCAAATCTCTCCACTTGATCAGATATTCCTTGATCACCCGCCTTTGAAGATTTTCTCTCTAACCTCGAGGATGGCCTCAGGTACTAGTATCAACTTCCCCTCATCATCAAGGGGTGGCAGTACTGGAGAGGGTATCACATGCTGACCTAATGCCTTCTTTAGGCGAGAAATGTGAAACACATTGTGAACCTCCCTATCCGCCGGTAAATCCAACTCATAAGCAACTTCGCCCACTCGCCTGATGACTCGAAATGGATCGTAGTAACGAGGTTTCAACTTCTCTACACCACTCTTTCGTAGAGTGGACTGACGGTAAGGTTGTAACATGAGGTACACCATGTCACCCACTGCAAAAGAACGTTCAACCCTTTTTTGATCAGCATACTGCTTCTACTGATTCTAATTGAATGCCATTTATTAATTAAAAGTGCCTAAGTCAAGAGAGGCGAATCTAATATTATTAAATGCATTTAATATTGCTTTTTGAGGAGGGTCAAACTTGTGAGAAAGTATTTATTTCTCAAAGACAAAATATAACTGATTATGTTATGATTATTCAAATCTGTCTTTTCTCTCTGAGAGCATTGGGGTTTGCGAAACAAGGGTTTCAGCAGATCATTGGATTTTGGAGAACGTTCCCTCTTCAGAATCAGGCATACTGAGACTATGCAATACCAATTGAAGATTGTCAGTTGAGTGGCTTTATTCAGAGGTCATTACAATGCATATTGTGGAGTTCATATTCAGAATTTTAAGCGATTATCTTCCATCAGTGATTCGTTCAATATCCAGCACACATTTCAAGGCTGTAAGAATTTCATTAATGCTGGTACAGGTTGTACTTTTGCAGCAGCAAGGGCCGCACTTTTCCTGTAGGCAAAAACGCCTTGCCTTTTTGTCTTATGTTTCCACCAGCTGGGGCGCCTAGGGTTTGTGGAGTTATTGCAGACATTTCGAGGTGGGGGATTGCTTACTGCCATTCAGTCATACCATTTCATGCTCTGTCACAAGCTGCTGCAAGCTTATCCAGATTTTTCAATAAATAGTTTTTTTTATCTATATGCTTGATTTCAGCAGTTGTAATCGTTCTGGAAGATCAATACATCATCTATCTTTAGATTCCGAGCTATATTTTGTCATATTTAAATTGCTGGTATTTTATTTATATTTTTAAGCATTTCTTTCAAAAATCGCACCATTGCAAAAAACTATAAAAACATCAAAAATACAAAAAACAAACAAAAACATAGCAATATCAGCCAGTGATTGGGTTGAGAGACACCTCTCTTACAAAAAGTCTCATGTGGAAATACTTAAAAATTGGCTTTTGATTATTTTGTTTGAAGAGTGGAGATTTTTTTTTTTTTTTAAAATTAATCACAAGAACAAGATTTAAAATTAAAAAGGAAATGGATATAGTTTAGATATAATTGAGAGTGGGTAAGGAGAGGGAGAGAAGGATAGAGATGGAGAGAGATAGAGAGGGAGGGAGACAAAGGTAGAGAGATACTGAGAGATAGAGAGAAATAGAGGGGAGGAGAGAAACAAAGGGAGAGAGAGCTTGACAGAGAGATAAAGAGAAATATAAAGATATAAAGAGAGACAAAGAGATATAGAGAGGTAGAGAGATAGAGGGAGGGAGAGAAAGATATAAAGGGAGAGATAGAGCTATAGAGAGAGGGAGATTGATAAAGAGGAAAGAATAGAGCAAGAGATAAAGATAGAGATGAGAGATATATAGTGAAAGAGAGAAAAGAGAAACCAAACTTCAACAAATCATTTCATCCAAAGATGGAATGTGTTCGTTTTAGTGATGGAAGTAAGATGGTTGATAGAATGTAAAGTATAGTGAACGAGTTAGGGCTTTGTTGACTAGAGAGATTGTCAAGTAACGAACAACAATGAAAAAGGAATCCATGTGTCATGTTGTGACAAAGGAAATTTGAGAGGTAAGTTAAGTGTTAAAGTCAATTGAGTCGTAAGCTAGAAAATGGAAATTGTGCTTTCACTTTTGTCGATTACTTCAATTGCATTCTCATATTCAAACCTTATTGATTTTTTCCAACGATCTTAACTATATCGCCTTGATTTGAGCTCCACCAAAGGAGTGACATCTAGAGAGAGGGAGAGGGAGGGAGGGAGAGAGAGGTATATAGAGAGAAAGAAAGCAAGAGAGATGGAGAGACAAAAAGTAGCACAGTAAGAGGGAGAGGGAGAGGGATAGAGAGGTAGAGATGAGAGATATAGAGGGAAGGAGACAAAAGAGAGACCAAATTTTGATCAATCATTTCATCGCAACAATCCAAAGATATCATTTTTCCATCATAGGTGGAAGTAAGATGATTGATGAAACATAAAGTTCAATGAGTGAGTCAAGACTTTGTTGTCTAGAGATTTTGTCAAGTGATGAATGATAATAACAGAGAAATTAGAGTGTCATGTTTTGACAAAGGAACTTTGAAAGGTAAGTTCAGTGTTAAAGTCAATTGAGTCCTAAATTAGTAAATGAAAATTGTGATTTCTATTCTTAATAATTTCTAGTTGCTTGCTCATATTCAAATCCTAACTGATTTTCTTTCCAACAACTCAACTATCTTGTCTTGATTTGAGTTCCACCAAAAGAATCACATATATATAAATATTATTTGATTTTGACATAATGCATTTATAATTTTGATGCCTTATAAATGTACACTCAATATTAATATTATATAAAGTTGGAGAGGCAAAGAATAAAATAGTCAAGAGGATTTTTCACATCCAAGCCATTAAAAGAAAACACAATATTTAACATCTATTGGGTCTCATGAACACAATTAAATTTATCATTGCATATTCTCAAAATAACCCTAGTTTTCCTCACCAATAGACTTCAAACATGTCTAATTGAAATATTTAGAGCTTCCCTCCACATTTTTCTTTCATTTGAATCGAGTGTCAACCAGGCAATGCAGGTTGTTTCCATAAAATTCAGCCTATCAACTTTGAAAACCAGAGATGCCACATGTCACTATTTCACAACATCTAGACCTTGTGAATTCTAATAGTTAAGGTTTAATAGTTTTAAAACGTTGCACGTCATTAGCTAAAATATCTGAGTCGAATACTTCCTTTCATCCTTAATAAATGAAGTTGCAGATATTTTCAAGGAATCTACATGTGCATTCATAGTGCAACAAAGAAACTACCAAGAACAATACATTCATGAGTGTTGCACTATTGGCTAATAACATCTAACTCAATATTCAATAAGACCTATGTTTCTTTTGGAAGCTACCAATAGTGCATTGTGAAGGTGATCCACATGCGGCCATGGCACAACAAAATCAAATGCAAATGTTGTTAGATTCAAAATGTTAGGATATGGTGAAAAGGTCAAAGTTGTAAGAGGGTAGGGCCTAAGTGAATGAAAAAAGGGAAAGTGAGCAAGGATGTTTTATGAGACATGTTGAAACTTGGTGCATCTTCACAAAAATGGTAGCACAGTTTTTGTGTCATTAGTTGTTAGTCACAACTTAGCAATACATTGGGTTCAATTTCATTAAAATTATAAGTCATTGGAATTAGAAGAGTCATTAGGGATAAAGAATTCTTAAACTTTTATTCGTGGAAGGATAGAATTTGTATGTTTTATAGCAGAGGGGTGGTAGAGACAAAATGGCACTTTATCATGGAGTGCACTGCTTATGAGGATATTTGTAGTCAATATGAAGGCAATTTAAAGATCGACAAGCTGAATGAGCTATTCGACGAAGAAAAGATCAACAAAACTGCTAGTTTTTTGGTCAAAGTTTATAGTAGAAGATCCAGCATCAAAAAGAATTTAGAGATTTTGTGGTTCTCGGTCCCTTAGACTTTTGGTCTTGTTTTTGAGATTAAAATCCCTCATTTATTCATTCTTTGAGTCATTGGAGGAACACATGGTATCATCTATAGAATTTGAAAGAGACTTATGGCATTACTACTAGTGCTTGGGTGTAAAGAAGTCCTAAACTTTTCCTTGTTGCACCATTGGTTATTGAGTGTCAAGTTGGAGTGTTAGGCCCCATATTTTCACCAAAGAGATGTCGAATACTCTTGACCATTGATCATGATTTGAAGATATCCAATGACTTGTGCATTGGGAGATCTTGTCAAAATGAAAAAGAGAACCATCAATAAGGAGATCTAGTTATTGGGCCATCAATAACTAGATGAAATCTATACGTAACATTAGTAGATTGTGCCGCCAGTGATAAATTGTGCCGCCGCCATCTGGAGCGAACCGGACAACTTTTTCAATACTCGGCTATCCAATACCCCCCTATCGGGGTGTATTGTGCTGAGGGGGCCATCAATAACTAGATGAAATCTATACGTAACATTAGTAGATTGTGCCGCCAGTGATAAATTGTGCCGCCGCCTACCTGTTAACCTACCTTCTTTCTGACCTGGGCCTTCTTCCTTTTCGCCCTTACTGGGATAACTATATGTACTGTTCTGAATAAGCAAAGCTGGCACTGTACCTCTTGTTCGAACAATTTGTGATTCAGCGGATTGTTATCTATCGTTTCCCTATCCCTGATAGATTGGGTGCCCAGCCGGGCCCACCTTTTATTCATGTTGGCCTAATTACCATCCATGTTGTTGATGGTGGGCAATTACCCCATCCCATGCATGAACTATTCCTTTCGTACTATCTGCTGACACATTGGGTGACAGTATTCTCTGTGCCCTTACCGGCTATGGGATCCCCTCACCCATACTACACTATCACAATGAGAACTTTCCCACCCCCCTAGAAAGGAACAGCAAGCGAGCTACGTGTTTCATTCTCAATAGTGTGAAACGGCTCTTCTGCGATCCTTCCCGTCTAATTCACTGGTTGGCGAGCACAGGGGCAGGTACATTGGGGCACTCTAAAACGAGGTTTTCGTTCCCCTTCGTGTGGTTGCCACGACAATAGTCCGGTTGATTACGGTGACGCCCAGCCAAACTAGAAGTCATTGGATTCGCAGCTGCCTGTCTCTAATGGATATTTAGGTTCTGTGTTTGGCCGTAAACACCCTGTGCTCCTTTACCACAGGGATGTGCCCCATCAGACAATAGCTGGTGGTAAGAGGTTGGGTTTCCGTTCTCTACCGTGGGCAAAGACACTTGCGAGGTGTTCAATGACGTGGGCTTCACCCTACGTCCCCCTTTGGTAGGCCCACGGGGACCGCCAACCTATTCCTTGTGGTCAGCGGCCACGCCCTCTTACCTGTTTAGACCGCTGCTGCCCTCTTACGAGCCGCCCCTCAATAGTTGGGTCACTCTACCGAGCCGCCCCTCAATAGTTGGGTCACGATGAAGACGCTTTAGTTTTGGGAACAGAGGGTTGTAATCCAATCAAGGATTTTCACTTCTTGAAATACTATCCGCCTTGGGTGAGATGACACTCACCCAGGCATACCCAATGCTTGCTTGCAAACTGGGCACTCTCATGCCGACCCATTGGCCCGAGCTCTTTCCGGCCGACGACCCAACCCTAGCCCGTTTCACGGGGATTAATTGGATTGCCAAAGACCGACCAAACCCTAGCCCATTTCACGGGGGTTAATTTGGTTGGCCCTACGGAAAAAGTTGTCTGGTTCGCTCCAGATGGCGGCGGCACAATTTATCACTGGCGGTCATATGCGTCTAGCTGACCTATGTGCCCTAAGATGGTATTACCTTTCTCAACGAACCGTAGAGAACCATCCGCTATTCTTCGAATTCATCGTAGAAGCGTTTCTCCCGAAAGGTCGCAGTCCTATCGGCCATCATCCTATCTCGGTTCCGGCCGCCAGGTCTCGCTAGAATAGCGGATTGTTCTCCCTTAAGTCCATCAGAAGGAGGAATCATTGGTGATGCTCTCATTAACCCGATGGTATGAACCGATGATTCTATACGTAACATGATTGATATCACTTTTCATCCTTATTATAGAGATAATGCCCATTATAGAGCTAATGTTAGATTCTATTTGGTCGAAAAGGGGCAAAATGGCAAGAACCCTAATTGCTTGCCCCCACCCCCGCCATTTTCCATCCAACTCTGCTGGGGAGTTGGACCTCCCGCCAAGGGGAATGCATTTATTTATTGGCCGACCTTTATTTCTTTATTTGCCGACCTTTATGTCTTGATTGGCTGACCTTTCTTTCTTTATTGACCTACCCGCCGCCCCCACCCCTTTCTTTCTTGATTGGCCAACCCCACCGACCAAGATTCATTCTTGAAGTAGTGTGGACCCCACCTATTTTACTTACCAAGCCTCGTCCGGGGGCCCCTGCGGGGGGGGAACAATCTTATTTATAGGATAGGGCTAGTTCCTCCCTCCGGTCGGGGAACCCCATTCTTTTTACTTATAGGACTAGGTTGTTAGGTAGGGGTAGGGGTAGGGGTAGGGGTAGGGGTGGGGGAGTTTACCTTTGTAGGACTAGGACTAGTACTAGGACTAGGTTGTTAGGTAGGGGTAGGGGTGGGGGATATTACTGACTGGTGGGGTAGGGGTAGGGGGGGTGGTAGGGGTAGGGGTGGGGGAAGGAGGAGTAGAGATAATTACTCGGCTATCCAATACCCCCCTATCGGGGTGTATTGTGCCGAGGGGCTGGAGGCGGGTAGACTCCCTAAAGAACTATTAGGAATCCTTACTTTAGGAATCCAGAACTACTAAGGGGAAGAGGACTTGAAGAGGACGATAACTAGGACTCTTTCTCTTGATCCTAATCCCCGAAGGGGAAGAGGAGCAAGAGAAGAGGACGAGAACTCTTGATCCTAATCCGGCCAAGAGGAAGAGAATCTTTCTCTTGATCCTAATCCTCGAGGACGAGAACTCGAACTCTTTCTCTTGCTCCTACCCCGACTCCCCGAAGGGGAAGAGGAATCTCACTCATTCTCTTTATCTTGATCCCCGAAGGGGAACAGCAGGACTCGAAGAGGACGATAAGACGAAGAGGACGAGCAGTCTCTTTATCTTGATCCTAATCCCCGAAGGGGAAGAGGACGAGAAGAGGACGAGGACTCTCTTACTCCTGCACCGGCAGACCGAGGCTTAGTTGCACATAGGTAACTACTGATATTCCCTACTCCCAACTGGACTAGGTTGTTAGGTCGGTTGCCCATGTGGGGTTGGGTGCCGGGGTGGGGGAAGGAGGAGTAAAGATAATTACTCGGCTATCCAATACCCCCCTATCGGGGTGTATTGTGCCGAGGGGGCCATCAATAACTAGATGAAATCTATACGTAACATTAGTAGATTGGATAGTGTGACGTTAGTAATCTCTTGATTGAGCGATTTCACCTTTGGCCAAATCTGGTAACAACCATTCTTTCTGATTGGACTGATTGGACAGGCCGGCCCAACCCCACCGAGCTATTGATTCTCATTCTTACCCGACCGACCTTCATTTCACCTTGTCACCTTGTTCAGTCAGGAAGGTGGGACTCAGTTAGATTATTTTCTACATCAGCCAGCTGGTGGCCTCCGGGAGTTCGGGTTCAAATCCTGATTGATCTTTGACTAGGCACAGGGCGAACGCGACTCCCTTGGAAAGGAAACCCCCTACTTGGGATAGTTTTGTGTCGGCCTCCCCTACTGGCTATCGTTTGTCGATGGGGCCAAACTCCGAAGGACAGCCAAGAGGTTATACGGACCCGATGCTTGGGAGAGATCAATAAGGTAGGATATATTCCTCTAGAGGAATATAGCCCACCTGTCTCTCCCGAGGGGAGGGGAACCGGCCACCCGAAGAAAGGTCATGAGGTGATGGATGAGGTAAACCGGGTGGGGCCCCATCAGGGGGGGGGAGTCCATGCTTGTAGGCCACGCTAGTATTTGTCCTTTCGGGTAGCTCCGCCGACCAAAATAGTCTAATAAAGAGAGTGAGCAGAGCTCACTTCAGGTTAGTCATTATAGTTATGGGTGGGTGTAGTTATGGTTGTCACCGAAGTAAGTCTATAGTTATGGGTCGGTGGAGTCATTAACAGTTAAGGCTGTTTGGCTAGTGTGTTGTTGGTTGAAGATAAGTGAGTCAAAAAATTCCTAGGGCTTCATGTATGGACAAGTGTCATCCTTGCATCCCTTGAAAGCACAACAGTTGAGTCAAAGTCTTCACCATGCATGGTCAATGCAATTTTAATGATTTTGAATAGGCAAAATGAGAATCTCGTGCATATAAAAGGTCAAGGGATTTCCTATTTTTAATTTGTACTTAACTAAAAATCTCTAAATAAACAACAACTCATGCCTTTTTTGTAACTTTTGTAATGTCAAGTGGGTTATCACCAAAGTGTATGTAATGTCCCCATTTTTAGCACTACACTTTCCAGTGATTGATAGCCTATTCTCGAATGCTCGTAGACTAGTCAGTGGCAAAATTAGGGTTTCCATTTTAGAGGAGGTTTTGAAAGATTGCATGCGAGATTTTCTTATGCATGTCTGGTGGAGCTTTCTGGGTTTTTGGAGAGCTTCGAGATGTGGTAACATGCATGACGAGATGTTGACTTGCAATTTTGGTTGTTTTGGAGGTTTGCATGTTGGAGTTTTATAATTTTGATTCTAGATTCCTTTTGGGTTTTCAGAGAGCTACGCAGTGGTGTGACATGCAACTGAATCAGAGAACTTTTTTGGACTTACTATTTTTAGTAAGTATGACAGGTGCTCGGATTGTGGTTAAAATGAGTTTGAAACAACTTACTATTTTTAGCAGTATGCTATTTTTAGTAAGTTCTATTTTTAGCAGGGTTTCTGCAATTCAGTTTTGTGGCTATATCTGGCAGGTCGGTTTGTGCAGATTGGTCTCCAACACCCTTGGTGCTATTTTTGGCAATGCTATTTTTAGTAGCAGTTCACCAGTTCAATGCAAAGGCTATTTTTGGTAGGTGTTCAACAGTTTGATACTATGGCTATATCTGGCAGGGCAGCATATTATGTTTGGTCTCCAACTTTTGAGGTATTTAATTTGGCAAGTTAAATATTTGAGGAGATAATGTTTTAAGTGAAAATAATTCCTTTGCAATAATGGATGACTTCATAAAGGAAATTATTTAAGTGATTTATAATGTTTATTTTCACTTAACTTATGGGACACCAATATTATACTTTATTTGCATTTTATAAAGTATATTGCCTTCATGAAAAAGGGACACTTTGGAGAAGATATTTGGATAATTATAAAGTATTTTCCTCATATGTTTTTGGACGCCTAAGTGAAGGAGGTAATGAAATACAAATTACAATTTATTGAAGGTAAATGTGGATTTCACCTTGGTGCCCTAATTGGAGGGAAAAGGAATTTGAATTTGGGAAGAAATTATAAATATGAGACTTGGCCTTCATTTGCAGTTATCTATTGTTTATCTTAACAAAATATTGTTGAAATGGTTTCAGACATATTGCTTCGAGGAATGCATACCTCCTAGCTTATCAATTTCGTACTTGAGAGATAGTACCTAGCTGTTGAGACTGCTTCTTCAATCCAGAGGTTGCAGATTGAGCTTCAAGTTGGTTTTTGAGTGATATTTCATATTTTGGAGTTGTTGGTTCGGTGCTTGGCTGAAGCACATTTTTACTCATTGCTTCGCACTCGATTTTTTGTTGATTCTGGGTATTGACCCTATGCTTTAGTCTACCTTGGGCGCCCCTTCTTGCAAAGTTTCAAAATTCTTGGTGGGCTCTTGGTTTTTATCTTGCTGGTCGACTTCTCCCAAGTCATACTTTTGCCTGGGAAGTGCCAAAAAGTTTTAGAAAAATAAATAACTCCAGTTTGTTGCAGTCTCTCAGTTCTATCTTGGTCGCCCTTCTCTTATGCTTCATTTGCACTTGGTTTGACATCATTCGGAGGTGTTTTGACGAAGTTATGAGCGTTTTGGTGATTTTAGAGCTTGCTGGTATGAATTTCTGATTGCTGCAATTTTTATATCAGATCTGATATTTCAATCCTTTTAACTATAATTCATATGCTGGATAGCTTGTACTTGTTTGGAGTTCATGGGTTATCTATATATCATTGTATTTGCAGATTGTTCATCATATTGTAATGCTGAATCAGTAGTACTGCTGATCAACTCTTTAGAGTTTGCACTTTACTTTTTGTATCCCCACTTTAGTGGAAGAGATTGGCCTCGCTGTCTATTTACTTTTCAGTATTTACTTTCTTGTACTGCCCACTGAAAAGCGGAAGGGGTCGGCTAGCCGCCCAAACATTTACTTTCAGTACTTTGTAATTCACTCCTGCTGAAAAGTGGTTGAGTTGCATTTCTCATATTGCTGATAGGCTGAGCCGTCAATACACTCCTGCTGAATAAGTGGTCGAGTTGCATATTTACTTTCAGCATTGTAATTTCAATTCCAGTCCTCCCGTTGAATAAGTGGTTGAGTTGATTGTTATTTCCTCTCATTGTACTTTCCTGCAGTTCTGATTTTATGCTAATGATCCCCTTTCAAGTATGCTCTCACCTTGCCCATACTGGGATCTGGGTTGATCAGAAAGAAAAAGGGTTCCATTTAGTTGGTTTATGGTTTCACTAATGTTAACGGGTGAAATTAATGTGTTAAAAAAATTGAAAAAATTGGCTAGCACATTTCAGAGATCAATGATCCAAAAACAGTTTTGAGCCCCATGAGCATTACAGATCTTGGGTACATTTTACTTCGTGGATTACAATGAGGATCATTAGATTATATTTTAAATCAATGGTGACAACTAGATATTATAGACTCTGCCTCTTAAACCCATTGATCATTCCATCCTCAGGCCCCTACTTTCCCATAGAGTTAATTTTTTGGAATGGAAGGATTTACCATCACAATTAATGCATTTTCCTTTAGTTTCCAAGATTGACCAAGATTTTCTATAAAATTCTAGTGATGTAAACAAATTACCAATAAAATTAATTGTTTTTTTGATAAAAAGGAAAGATTCACCAATAAAATTAGTAATTTTTTCCAAAAAAATGAAAGATTCGCTAGGATTTTATATGTTTTCTTGAGGGGGGGTTTCTTAAAGTTATCAATGAATTATTTAGTCATATTTTTTTCAGAATTGTATCTATTGGTGAACTTGTTTGAAATATTATCTTTATTGATGTTGAACACAAACTCGAACCTTGTGATTGTGTAATGTCCCCTTTTCCTAGGCAGGCATCAGGTGTTGAGATTAGTCTATCACTTGGTCCCCATGGACTAATAGGCTGGTTAGGGGGCCCCTCTGAGGGCGTTTGTGACTTGTTTCCCAGCTTAGTGATTCTAGGGTTATTGCTGTGTACCTTCTGGAGCATGATTTGGACACTTTGTCCATACTATTTTTAGTAAGTCACAGGGTCTTCAGTGACCTGGTCAGTTGACAGTCTTTCCATATTGAGAATATTGGCAGATTATTAACATGGGTTTATCCTGGCTGTTATCATGGTTTAGAGCTTCATGTTTAAATAATGTAATATTAAAGTTAAATTAAAATTTTTAACTTTAATGTGTTATTTATTAATTTTAATGACTTTTATGATAAAGGTGATATAAGGGGGTTTTTAAAAGATTATTTTATATCATAAAGTTGGCGCCAACTTAAAGGAGTTATAAGGTGGGAAATTAAATAGATTTTAATTCCAACTTGGGCGTGGGAAATTAGAGGGAGATATAAAAGCCATTTTGTGAGCTCTCTTGCACATTCATTGTTTTGTAGAAAATTGGAGAAGGTTTTGTTGGCTGGACTGAAAAGTCTTGGCTTCATTGAGGATGAAAACTCTCATGAGTAATAGTAGCTACAAGAGTGAAAGATCTCCCAAGGCTGCTTGCTGATAGCCCCATTAAGGGATTATGCATTGCACGTTATCGATTGTAGGAAAGCTTCAAAAATTCAAGGTTTGATCTATTTCAGAGTTCGGCTATATTTCAGGGATAGTCTGGCATCATATGTACGGGTCGACTGCAGGAGATATTAATTCTTTATAGCTATTGCTATCATTTCACTCATATCTGATCCATTATGACAGCCCTACCGTTTGGTGGTCAAGTTGGCAACGATTCATTGAGATACCAAGAGATGCCATATCTTGTGAGGCCGTGAGGACTCATCTGAGGGGATAGGGGCATGTGGACAGTTTTGCACAGAGAATTTTTTTATGTTAGGCGGGTGATGTCCAACATTCAAACACCCATGCTTGTGAGGAGTCGTGTATGTTAATAAGGCAAGAGTGGTTGGGGCGTTCCATTTCCAATTGCTAGGCGTTACCTGGAAGGAGGACGTAGGGACTAATAATTCATTGCTGAGCATATACTTGGAGGTGATGGGTGATTGGATGCATTTGACATCACACAGAGAGTTGGACGTGGGTCATGCTAAAGGAGTCGCCTCATATCTTGAAGCATTTGTATTGTCTATTCATGTCATTTTGAAGGACTATGAATGTATGTCTCTTATTTTCAGATCAAAAATAAATTGGTATGTTTATGACTGAATCAATCTTTGGATAATATTGTCGATTGTCATTTTCTGGGTTTGAATATATTCTCTGCTCATTCTTGTATGAGATATACCCTTGTTCATCAAGATTGCAATATTAAATGATAAATGGTGGAAAGATCATATATTTGATTGCATAAATAAATAACTGGAAAGATTGGAAAAACCTAGCACAAAACAATAGCAAGCTAACTGTTTTACAAAATGTCTGCATTGACAAACATTTGGGAATAGTGAAATTTTGTTCCAACTGGGGTGGGACATTACAATGGTATCAGAGCCCAAGTTCTTGCCATTCTATTGGGGGATTAAAAAATTCAGAGTGATGATAATGAATTTTAGTAGGGGTGAAGATCAGATCAAGAAGAGCTATGAACAGGAAGCTATCCAACTCTATGAAGAGTATCAAAGCATGCCTGATGGGTTTGAAAAACAGGTTTCCTTTGATGATTTCTTAAGTTTACTTGTAACTTTGAAACCTGGAAAAGTAGGGCTGGTGAAGTACATTAGAAGAGCAATGAAAGCAAAATCTGAAGTTACCATTGAAGAAGGGTTAGAGAAGGACGATGAATTGCTTCAATGTGAGTTACAGTTTATAGGTGTTCCTGGAAAGCTTGATCAACAGTATTGCATGGGTCAAGAAGTAGAGACAAACAATGAGGAAAGAAAATTAGTCATCTATTGCAGCCACATCCGAGGAGCAATCTTCACTTGAAAGTGCAATTTTCAGTCATGGGAAAGATGTTGCAGCAAGTGATGAGATCGGATTTTAGTATGATACACCTCATGGTTCAACACCTAATGATGGGCATATCGTGAGCAAATATGTTGGAACCTTCAAATCAGCTAATGATGACGGTTCTACATTTAATTTCAGTGATGATGATATAGGTGGTGTTTGGTTTGAATCTCAAACCAAGTCTATGGAGAGGAGTGACTATCATGATGCCCATACTAGGGAGAGGGAGAA